>MNCI01000545.1:59997-89708 GCA_015680685.1 Gnetum montanum | reverse complement strand
CTGCACATAATATCCATAAGGGTCAGGCTACCGGTAAGGGTACTGTTCTTTCGGGGATGGCATCCCCCATGATTGTGGGTATTGCCATTGCTGATGCTGTCTGATGGGTTGTGGTGGAGTTCCACTTGGATAATACGTTAGTGGTTGGTGGAACTGCGTTGGGTTACCTTGTGGATAATGTCACCTTCGGGGTGTTCTTCGTTGGTTGAGTCTTGGATTAAGCACATACACCCCAGACTCCTGTAGATGTGAGATAATAGGAAAACATCCCTTAGTATGGTCATAGTGGCAGATCTCACATCCACTGTCATCATCTATGTCAGAATCTACAGCCACATCGGAGTTAGTGATTTTTCCCTTACCCTTGTTATGTGCAGGGCTTAAATCTCTCCACTTTTTCTTACCTTTGTCACTACTTTGCTCTACCTTAGACTCTTCTACAATTTTTAAGACGGTTTCTATTTTAGAGTCTAAGGAACTCCATACGTCGTCTACCTTAGCCGCTATTTCTATTGTTAACTTTTTGATCGGCAAGGTTTTCTGGTTCACCAACTCTTCGATTGGTGACTCATCCTCTTCATCACAAAATTTCACTTCCTTCTTTCGAAGGGAGAGATCATGGTTGTACTCCTCTGCACTTTCCCTTTTTCATATCTCACCTTCTTCATTTGCTACTTGCTCCAACAAACTTTGAACATCATGGGCTCTAAGTTTTGATAATCGCCTTTGGGCATAAGTCCCAAGAGTTCTCCTCGTTTCATGCCTTAGCCCATCCATGATGTGGCAAAGTTGATCCTGCTGAGCATACCCATGGCCCGGGAAACGATGTAACAATGTGTAGTAGCAGGTCATGGAAGCATCCAAGGGTTCGTGATGACCTTGCTTCTAGCCTTGGATCTGCTTACATAAATTGGACACTCTAGAGTATGTTTGATTCTTTTTGTTGAATAGTTCTAGCATCGTACTCTACCTCCTAATGGTTTCCAGTTCTAAGGACCGGTACCATCTCTCTACTTCTTTGGTGAGTGTCCTTGGGAACAACTTAAGTTTCTACCACTCACTGTCTAAATTCTGCAAGGCATAGGCATCGTGGAATGCTTGCAAATGGTTTTACATATCAGCATTATATCCCCCTTCAAATCTCGGGATATTGTTCATGTATAATCGTTTGATCCGACTATCCTTAAATGCCTTGTGGGAATCCTAACTACCTCCGTTATGTCAAGAATACTTCAAGTTGCGAGTAGGGGTTCATCATGATCATCTTTTTCATGATGCCTGTGATGTCTGCGTGGTTCCCTACTCTCCCTACATCCTTTCCCTTGTTCTTTTTCTCGACTTTCCCGTTGAGATCTTTTGTCCTTTTTACTTTTATCCTCACCCTTATGTTCATGGTGCCTATGCCTAGATGTGGAAGGAGAGTGTGAGTGATGTGAAGAAGGGGAAGAAGAAAGGGAACCATCACCATGACGATGCTTCTTGCCTTCTATTAGGCTGCTAGGGCCCCAATCGTGGTGACGATCTAAGTGCCCATCCTTAGCGTGAGTGGTTGTTCCTTCTATGAAAAATTGGTGTTCATGAGCATCAGAACCAGGGATATGTATCATTGATCATAGGTTCTAATACCCAGCCTCCTCATCATCATTAGGGGGGGGAACATCATTTCTTAAAGAACCCGTGATAAGGAGTTTCTCATTGCCTATTTTGCTAAGGATGTGCGGGGCTTTGCCCTTCAGAAAAGTATGTTGACTCTCCTACCTTAAGTTCCTCATACATTCGGCATCTGTGGGATAATAATCCCTCATGTCAAAATATTCCGCAACGTATTCAGAGTATAACTCTTGCATGCCAATCTACACCAAGGCATGGAAGAGCATGTTAGGGACTAATCGATCTGGGGGTAACACGATGTTACCTTGTAAATCTCTCCACTGCAGTTGTTCGTCTTGATGGAGAAAAAAATTAAAATTAGGAATATACTCATCAAGATAAGTATATGTCATCTTATATTGTTTAGGATTTGGCTGATTTTGGTTATGTGTTTTATGTTGCCGACTATCTTTAGTATGGTCCTTAGGTGGTGAGTTGCTCTTATGAGAAGAAGGCATTTTTATCGGTGTGCTAATTTTATCATTATAATTTTTTATCTTGATTAACCAAAAGGTTTGTTAAGGGTCACAACGATGTGAGTGATATCCCTTATGTTCTATTCAGCGCACAAACACTTAGTCCCCAGCAACAGCGCCAATGATGAGTGGCGAGGTACCCCTACACTCAACCATACGAAACGAGCATAGCACGCACAATCCAATCAAACTCCGTAGACTAAATGCCTAAACACCCCATAGAACACTTGGGGTTAATCATTCATTGTCTTCCTAGACTTACTTGTTGTTGTCACAGTGTATGGTTAAGTAAGTTCAAGGTATATGATTTTTATGGTCTTTTATGGTTTTTCTCCTATGCTAAAGGGTGAAGGATTGAGAAAGCTAACTAACTCTAACTAAGGACCTGAGTCTAAATTAACTAACGTTAGCATCCATTCCCACTTACCATACACACCCTGAACTATCCAATTGTGGCTACCAAACGCTAATCGTTACTAGGATCACCACACGTAATGCACGTGCTCTAAGTGATTGTACTGAGGTACTTAACTAGCCTAAGTGTGATAAGCATCCATTCCTTGGCTAACCGTACACACCTGTGGGTGCTCGTAACCAAGTCGTACTTATCCCACATTCTAGGAGATAAGGGTGAGAGAACCTAATCGCGATGAGCAGCCGATTCCTTGACTTGCCGTACACATTCGTAGATGCTCGTAATCAAGTCGTACTCATACCACGTTGTGACGAGCAGCCGATTCCTTGACTAGCCGTACACATCCGTAGATGCTCATAATCAGGTCGTACTCATACCGCACCAACAAGATGTAATAAATAACAAATAAATAAACCTATCCATGTACTACAAGGTTTATCCACAAATCTCGTCTTTATTGTCATACACAACTTGCGTTCAGGTACAAAGTTGCTCGAATAAAGAGCCGTTCACTTGGGAACCCCTACTGTGGGCACATGGAAAATATTCTATCTTTGGAGTGGTCAAACTGCCAGAGTTTCCCTACTTCTAGCCTAGGATGGGAAATGAGGGGAGTGTGGCCTCTTATTTATAGATTTGATGACGGACCGCGATATCGTGTACGCGATATCACAGGGGATGACACGATATCGCGTCTCATCAATATGCCTTATAAAATATAGAAAATGTTTGCCAAAATATTAAGTTATTTTTCAAGACACTCATCAAAGAAGCAAAAAGCTGGTACTAGTTCTTAAAAATGGAATTCATCAAATAGTGGAGTACAATGCTAGAAGTATTCAATGACAAATATTAGACATACTCCCAAGTGTCCAACTTGAGGAGGCAGACCCAAGGGTGGACACAAGGGACACATGAAGCCTTGAATATTTCCATGGATCAATATTATTCTCAATAAGAAAAAATTTGCCATATCATAGATGGTATGCCCAAGGGTGATTGTTAGAACTAAGAGGCCATTAGATCCAATAGTTGATTGAGCAGGTGGCAAAACAAGAAGAAGAATTTAGGAAATGTGAAAGTGTAGAAGCATACAACCATGATCCTTCCATTTGCAAGCGGGAGGTTCGACTTTGTGATAGTGAGGAGGAATCATTACTAAATGAGGTGGTGAACCAAAAAACCTTGCCAATTTTAAAATTTACCTTTAAAATTATGGCTAAGGTAGATTAGTTATGGGACTCTATGGATAGTAGATTTCAAGGTGTTCTAAAAACTACTGAAGAGTCCAAAGAAAAAAGTAGTAATCATGATCTCAGGAGGTGAAATGAAGTTAAACGTGCCAATTAAAGGGGTAAGGGAATGATTGTTTTAGTAAAGGAAGTTGTAGAAACTGAATCAGATGATGATGGTGGGTGTGACATCTACCAATATGAACATCCTAAGGGATGTTTTTACATCATGTCACACTAATAGGATTTTGGGATGTATGCTCTAAATCCATGACTAGCAGAAAGGAAAACTTCCAAGAGATTACGTTAATCTCAAGGAAACTCTAGGAAATTCCATTAGGAAGAACAGTATTATCCAAGTGGAACTCCATTACAACTATATGAGTAGTATCAACAATGGTAGCAACCATAGTCATGGGAAGTACGATTGCCAAGGTAGCAACATCTTTATAAACAACCATATCCATATGAGTATTATGTTCAATATTCCTTGTCTCCATGTGACTCTTCTAGTCATGTTTCTCCTTTGCAAAATCACTACTACCCTCTCAAATATTATCAAACTCATTCTCCACATTTAAGAAGGGATAATACTTTTTATCCTTATCCTCCTCTTCCTACATCCATTCATCCATCCTCAACACAGCTACCATCTACTCCATCTATGTAGGGTAAACTTCTAGTCCAAATGTAATATTGCAATTCTACCAGGGCTATTAATCTATAATCAGTTCATCAACTGAGTGGTTTGAATACTAGATTATGAAAAAGACCTTTTTCTTGACCCAATAGCCCACCTAAGCCCTCATATACACATGTGGTTGGCAATCCTACTTCTCCATCTTCCTCTACAGCTAATCCCTTTGAGTTACCTTCAAAACAAATATTACCTAGAATCCATATTGTTCTACTTACTCATGTTGTATCTCATTGGATCTAGGCTGGAAACCTTCCTAGGAATTAACTGATCCTGGGAGTCCCCTTATTTATTTACAAATTTCTTGGAATGAATCATGGAAAGATCTTCTTAATTTAGGTTCCAATGTAAACTTGATTTCTCATGAGATGTATATTTTCTAGAACCTGCTACCTTTGAAGAAGAGTAATATCCTATTGGAATTGGTAGACCAGTCCATTATTGTTCCATTAGGACTAGTAGAATACATTGTGATCATTGTCTATGGGTGGTCTTATCTTGCTAATTTCCTAGTAATCCAACTTGAGAATCATAAAGGAAACTTCCCAATCATCATGGGAAGGATATGACTAAGCACTGTTGATGTAAGAATGGACTTCAAAGATCTTTCCTTGGAGATATCTAAGGAAAATGCATTTAGAAAGATCAAGAAGAAGCAAGTTTCATGTATCATGTATAGTGATACAATGTGCAATTCCATGTAGAAACTCTAGTTTGTAAAATAAGCCTCTATTTTCGCATGCAAGTAGTGTGCAGATGAAGTAGATATTCAAAGGTTCCTATATAGAGTAGCCATAAAACAAGAGGACACCCAATGACTAACTACTAATTCTGAAAGTATCACAATGTGCATGGAACCTACTAAGATCCTTATATGTGGTTATGTCATAGGCATGAATGAACTAGAGCAAGTTCATCACCAGCTCTCTGATAATTCAAATGATGATACCTATTGGGGAGAGTTGGAAATTTCTAAAAATTTTGAGCAAAAGCCCCTTGAGTTAAAACCTCTACCTGCTAGCATGGAATAGGAATTCTTAAAAAATATGAAGTCAGTAATAATTAATGCAAATCTTGCTCCAAAATAAAAATAGATGATATTGAATATAGTTGAAAAATGGTTAATAGCCTTTGCTTGGTCATATCCTAAACTCATAGGGATTAATCCTAGGATATGCCAGAATTGTATCTACATCGACCCAACCATAAAGCCAAAGAGGCAACCATAGAGGTGATTGAACCTTGAATTAAAGTAGATCATCAAAGTGGAAATCAAACAACTGCTAAAGGTGGGGTTTATCTATACCATTTCAGATAGTGAGTGGGTTAGCCCACTTATGATTCTACCAAAGAAACATGGTAGGTGGTAGGTCTACATTAATTTTCAACTATTGAATATGCCAACATTCAAGGATCATTTTTCATTATCATTCATTGATTAGGTGTTGGACAACATATCTGGGCATTGCTATTATAGTTTTCTATAAGCTTATAGTGGCTATAACCAAATCTAGATCATGCTAGAGGACTAGGAAAAAATAACATTCATGAGTCCTTTGGGGACCTTTGCGTATCAAAATATGCTTTTTGGTCTATGCAATGTTCTTACCACTTTTCAATGCCTAGTCTTAAGCATCTTTCAACATCAAATTGTTAGTAGAGTAAAAGTCTTTATAGATTACCTCGCCAATTATGGTGCTACATTTGAGCAAGCCTTGGATTGGCTTGAGTAATTATTAAAATGATGTGTGGAAATAAAAATGTGACTTAATTAGAAAAATATCCATCTCATGATCCAAGAAGGCATTGTATTAGGGCACAAAAATTCACAAGCAGGGATTTAGATCAACCCAAAAAAAAGGGTCATCAAAGGAATTACCCACCAAATAGAAATCGTAAAAGATGTCTAGTCATTTCTTAGACACACTGGCTACTACTAGAGATTCATAAATAATTTTTCTAAGATCACAAAATCATTGGTTGAGCTAATAAAGAAAGATGCTCCATTTTTTTAGACTAAGAAATGTGAAAAATCATTTTAACACTTGAAGGAAAAACTTGTAGAAAATCTAATTCTATAGGCACTTGACTAGTCTAGACTGTTTCATGTTATGAGGAATGCATTAAATTATACCTTGGGGGTTGTGCTTATGTAATTGGATGATAAGAAACATCCATATTATATCCACTATCCAAGTTGAAGCATTGTGGGTGCACCACTGAACTACACCACCATAGTCGAATGATTTGATGGCAATGGTGTTTGCTCTAGAAAAGTTCAAGCATTATGTGCTTAGATAGAAAGTGTTTATGGACATGGACCATAGTGCCATTCGCTTTTTCATGAACAAGCCAACGGTAAGTCCCTGTGTCATATGATGGCTAGTGATCTTATAGGAATTCAATCTTATGATGGTATATTAGAAGGGAAGTAAGAATGTGATTGTTAACCACTTTTCTTGGTTACAATGGAATAATAATGAGGAGGAAAGCCCACTATCTAATCTATTTCCTAATGAACTCCTCTTTTTCAGAGCTATAATTGAATATTTACCCACTAGGTCTAAATTGTATGATGGCATTCTCACCTCTACAAGATGTGTGCCAATGGCCTTGTGTGTTGGTGTGTCCCTGATGCTGATCAACTATGCATTCTCCAAGATGCTCATGAGGGTCCTTGTGGGGGCCACTATGTTGGAAGATGCATAGCCATTAAAATCTTGATGGCAGGGTATTATTGACAAACAATTTTTATGGATGCTTACCAATTTTTTCACTCTTGTAAACATTGCTAATGAGATGGTGGAATGATTGCTTGAATGGAGGGACCTTAGCAGTGGATTCAACCACTAAAATTATTTAACATCTGGGGCATTAATTTCATGGGTCCCATCACATCCATGTTAAATGGAAAGGTATACATCATAGTTGATGTTGACTATTGTACAAAATGGATAGATGTAGTAGCCATCACTAATTGTAAATCTTCTACTACTACTCAGTTTGTACACCAAAATGTTTTAAATAGGTTTGGTGTTCCACATGCATTAATTTCTAACAATGGAATTCACTTTATAGGTAGTACCTTTTGGAAACTCATGTAATGCTTGGGGGTTGAACATAAACTAACACCCTACCACCACCAAGCCAATGGTTAAGATGAGGTTACAAATAGGGAAATCACAAAGATCCTAATGAGAACTATAAATAAATATAGGAGATAATGGATCACAAAACTAAATGATGTCCTTTGGACCTATCACTCAACATTGAAACTCCATATAGGCTATTCTCCTTATGATTTGGTGTATGGAAAACTACTAATACTTCCTATTCAATGTAAGCTCTGTATACTTTCAATAGTCTATGACCTTTAACTTAACTTAAGTATAGCATAAAAAGAATGATTAATGAATCTCAATCTGCTAGACTAAAATCAATAGGTGGCCCTATCTTTTAATGATTTACACAAGGCATTTAAAAAAAAGCACCATGACCCTAGAATCAGGAAAGTAAAATTTCAATTGAGAGATAAGGTCCTCTATTGGAATCCCACACATGTACCTTAATGAACTAAGTTCTAGACATTATGGGAATGACCATACATCATTTAGAAAACTTTTCATTCTAGGCCCATGTTGGTAGTTAGCACATTCTAATCAAGTTAGTCACATCTACAAACTTGAGAGCTTGGATAAGAAGCAGTTAGTCAACACACAACAAGTCAATCTTTTTCATGAGCCTAAGCAAGCTAGTGTAACAAATGCCTCATTGGATGGACAACCATGCTTAATCTTTTAGATCTTCTCATTTCAACTTAGTTGTGGGAAGATGTCCAACCATGCTAAATATATAAGTGGCTTCTTAATTTTTCATCTTTTTATTTTACACCTTGTTATTTTTACAAATTTTTGTTTTACACCTTCTTTATCTTACACCTTGTTATTTTTACAACTTTTTGTTTTACACCTTCTTTATCTTACACATTTTTGTTTTTACATTATCAATTTTCTCCAATTTTTGTTTTATAGCATCATTAGTACATTTTTTTCTTAAATATTTTATAATTTCTTATATATTTTCCTTTATTTTGGATGCGATTTTCTTATTGTGTTTTGATAATAATAATGTGCCTTGTTGCCAACTAGGTATAGTAAGCCCTGTTTGATGTGAGCATGTGCTATTTGGTTATTTGATTATTGGTGCTTGGATTCTAGCTTTAAATTTTGTTACTAATAACTAGGACATGGTTTCCTTTTCATGAAATAGGTAGTGAGTCGACAACATCCACCCATCCAAAAAATCTATGGTTTTCCTTGTTTTGGAAGTATGATGTCCCTTTTTCATTAATAAAATTTTAATGAACTTGTGTCCTTGGTAGTTTCTAAAATTGGAAAGGATTTAATTTTTGAACTGGGTGTGACTTCAAGGGGACACAGTACTCTTTATGCCTTTCTACTTATTTGGGTACACGTGTGTTTTCATGGATTTCTTACTATTATGTGTTGACCAATAATAGGAAGTTGAATAAGTATTTACATGATGTGGTTACCATTTCAAGAAAAAAAAAAGAATGATGAAAATTCAAATCATACACCTTAGACAAAATAAATGGGCTACAAGCACTGGTTATGGAACTAGAAAGACATGTTATCCATGACTGAAGGCCCCTATAACTAAGACCCTCTCTCACCTCCTGCTTCTATATTCCTGTTAAATAAGGAATGATGGTTTTTTTATGGAAGCACTCTTGTTTCTCAGAGAGGGTGAACTAGTCTTACTATGGCGATGCAATGTCACTGAACATGATTGGTTTTGGTCTAAAATAAGCATGAATTTTATTAGGTCATTTAACAAAAAAATTCACAAGGGACTTGATGTGACCTTAATCAAGTACTCCATTCCACACACTCTCATCCATCTATGCTTTTCATGTCTCACCTCATTGTTAGTTTCATGTTCTTATTCAATGTGTTGGTTTGGTGTGTTAAAATTCTTAGGTAGTTTCTTTCAGGTTTTCATACTTAACATTCCATAATCATTAATCATCCATGGGATCCATGGACTTCTCAGTTTGAGGTTATTCATGGGTAGTAAAGGGCATGTGCCTATTTTAGGGAGGATCCACTTGCATATCTTTTGGCTAGATTACTTATGTCCTTTATCCTTAGACATTCTCACAATCGAATCCTTTTGCATGCTCCATCAATAACATCCAATTGTGCACATCTTCACAACATTTTCTAGTGAAATCTTTTTTTATTGTTGTGAATTATTTAAATCCTCTTAAGGAATTTTATCACATTTTAACTTTTTAGAATTTAAAAATGGACTACTTATCCATTTTACCCTATTTTTCATTCTTGCTACTAACACTATTAAAGGAATCAATCCACCATAATCACAACATAGCCAAGTGTAACTACTAGTAAGACAAGGTACCTAAAAGATATATGTTAAACATTACATACTAAGCCATGATTTTATTGTGATTGTAGTGGAAATAATGGACTATAGGTGGGACTATCTTCACCAAGGAAGAAGCAACAACATCATGCAATGAGGACCCTTCATGATCTTTGTATCTTCTCCTTCATCCTTCAGCTGCCAGAGAAGTTGGATGTCAATTTTGTCCAAGGTGCTAAATTCTATTGTCATGAACATCCAATTTTGTAAAAGATTGTAAATTCGTACACTTTGGCACTTAGGGTCTGTTGTTACATTAGAGTCAATTTGCATGTCAATCAATAATCCCACACCTTCCTAATATTTTGTAAGGAACTTGTTCTTGCTCTTTTTCACCCAAGGATGAGTTTTCATTTAGTTGTGGGGGTATGATGAACCATGTTAGGCCTAACTCTAACATTAGATATTTGATATTAGAGCCCTACTATCAAATACCTAATATCGGGGTCCATGAAGCAATGTCGAATAGCTGATATCATGAGGTCTATGCTAGCCTATAAATATAGTGCTTAGGCACATGATTTGAGGAAGGCTTTTGTTGTAGCATAGCAAAGCTCTTGCAGTTTCTTTTCTCCAGAGTTAGAATATTTTCTAAAGTGCTTGTAATAGGATTCATTTAGTGTATGGATCTTTATTTGAGCACTATTTTACTTGAGCATGGTAGTATGTGTTGGAATAAAGACTAACTTTTAGATCAAACCTTGTAGCACCTTAGATAGCTTAAATATTTTTTTCATGCATTCAATGTTTTATGTAATTTGATTTAATACTTCCAAGTACTTAAGCTAAAGTAAGCTACCTAGATTAAATAGTAGTTAATTAAGCACATAAGTACAATTGCTTCCAGCATGCGCATGATCCTTGGTAATCCCAACAATGGTTAACTTTCGGTAACCTAGCAAAATTATACGTGTTTAAGATGAGCATGGAAAGTGTGTTTAAGATGAGCATGGAAAGTGGGACCAGATACTTATGTTATGATAGTTAATTATTAATTAGACCTTAGATTACCTAAAGTGGTTCATAAATTAAGTTTCAACTTGTTGTTAATTGTAGATGAATAAAATATAAAATAATAAAAATCATTTGCCTCAATTACACTTAACCATACAACTAAGCTCCACAAGTGTAGTTGGAAAGATAATGATCATCACAATTAGATTTCATGTCATTTAACTAGTGTATGTGGGAATTTAAATTTTACAGAATTTTATTGGATCATGCATGAATGCTTGTTATTCATATGGTTGGACATAGGGGTACGTTGCTGCTCATGAATAGTAATAATAAACAAGTATAAGCAAAGTAAAAACCCTTGATGTAGACCTACTATGACTAAAAAATTAGATGTTGTTCAACAAGTTGTTCTAATTTTAGTGGTAGTTCCTTCCTACGTATCTTAAATCACTTCAATATATTTATCAAGGATAATTTTTCCCTTGTAGGACACACCAAATAATATCTTCAAGCACCATATCATATGATTTGTCCAAGTTAATGAAGATCATATGTAGATTTTTTCTATGTTTTTTGAATTTCTCCATCAATTTTCATATGACTTAACTTATTTATATTTTCTCCATCCTATCCATAATATTTACTAATTTCTCAAAAAAATAATATTAGATTGGATCTCTAAATATTGCCAATATATCATATGACTAGGATTCATAGGATACTTATAATAGAATTATATAATCTATCATGAACTAATTATAACTGCTATGAAAGATCAAATGTAGTGAGAAGCTAATTTTCCTCTTCTACAAAATATCAAAATCTCTTTTAGTGGTAACACATTAAGAAAAACTTAATTTCTAACATTGAACTTTAATGATCACATCCTGTTATTAGCATTCTTTGTATATCTATCTTGTGTTACCTATACTCTACCTCTAACCATCATACCTTATTTTGTAGCCTCATCAATGATGTCTATCTTGGTCTTTTATCTATGCTCTATGCAATCCTAGCAAGGTGGCATATCACAAGATCTACCCATACAACACTTCATATGGTAGTACTTTTAAGCTAGCTTTATAAATGTTATTGTAAGAAAATTATACCAATTAAAGAACTTTGTCCAAACTATCTTTGTATTATAAATCACAAGCTCAAAGAATATCGTCCAAAATCTAATTTATTCTTTCTATCTAACAATCTTTCAAAGGATGATACGATAAACTAGGATTCAACATACAGTGCAACCTCTTATAATAAGATTGTCAAAATCTAGAAGTAAAATTAAGATCTATTTCTAATATAGTCTTGTTTAGAACTTCTTGTAATTTGAAAATATATTATACGAATAATTAAGCAATCTCTTTTCTACTAGTTGTTACTTTAGTAGCTAAAAATTGAAAAGATTTAGTCAAAAGCTCTATAAGCAAAAATATGAAATCTTTCTTGTTTCTATTACAAGAAAAAACAATGATAAAATTCATGATGGTGATTTTCCATTTTCACACTAGAATGGTATGTGAATAAAGATAATCATTGGGTTTCTAATGCTCTACTTTAATTTGTTGACACACCAAATACATAGCCATATACTCATCTACATTTCTCTTCATACCAAGTTAAAAATATTACCTTTTAAGATTGTGATATATCTTATCACACTTTGGATGCATATGATACTTACTAAATTGAGTCTCATCAAGTAGCTTCTATTTTATTATTGTTAGCATCTAAATTCTATTCTTAAACCTCAAAAAATTGGAACTATCAATTAAGAATGATACGTCTTCTAGAGAAATATTTTTAATCATTTCCTAAAACTAAGAACTTGAAGTCTACTAAGAAGCTATCTTATATTTGAGATTAGGCATGATAGTAAGACTATGGAGTTTTTAGTTATCTTACTTAGTGTACCCATCATCTTATTTCTTTTCTTGTTTGATACTACACTATAAAATCAAAATTTTTCAAACAATGTACCTATCATCTTTGTCTCAGGTTTAATTATGTTTAATTCATTAAATGCTACAAACCCTTATGACCATTCAAAAATATAATCTATTCACCATACAAATAATTTTTTAAAATATTAAGAGTAAAGATGATAACATCAAGTTCTAGATCATGAGTTCAATATCTAGTCTCATAAGGTTTATGTGTCTAGAAGCATAGACCACCAATTTACCATCTTGTATGAAAACATGATCTAAAGCTTCTCCAAAAGCATCGACATATACATCAAAAGGCTTATCATGAACTAGTGAGATTAAGATAGATTCTAAGATAAATATCTCTTTGAATTCCTCAAAATCCCTCTAGAAAACTTCTAATGAAGACAATGCACAATCTTTCTTGAGTAGCCTATGTAGAGGTGTTGTAATGTTAAAGATATCATCTATAAGTCTCTTGTAATATCTTGCTAGACCCAAGAAAATTTTGACTTCATTCACTGAAGTTGGAATAGGCCAATTCCTAATCACTACTATCATAGAAGGATCCATAACTATACCCACTTTGAAAACCATACAACTAAGAAATTGTATCTCTATCTTCCAAAATTCACACTTAAAAAAATACTATATAACTAATGATCCCTCAAAATTTATAATAATACTCTCATGTATTTCTTATATGCATGTTTATACTTAAGGTAAATCAAAATTTCATTAATGAAAATAATGAAAATTTGATCTAAATAGGGATGTAACATATTGTTTATCAAGTGCATAAAAAATACTAGTACATTAGGAAGTTCAAAATAAATTTCTAAGACCTCATAATGACCATACCTTATCTCAAAAACTATCTTAGGCACATCTTCCTTCCACACCTTAACTTGATGATAACCAGGCTTCAAATCAATCTTAGAGAGAACCTTAGATTCTCTCAAATAATCAAATAGGTCATTGATCCTAGGTATAAAAAAATTATTCTTGAATATCATATGATTTAGTTGTTTATAATTAATGGACAATCTTAAAATGCCATATGATGAGCCACAATATCGTGTATGTGATATCGTGTTTGCCCCTGTAATATTGCATATGCGATATTGTGGCTCGTCATAATGTCTATAAATAAGAGGCGGCTTTCCCTATTTTAGACACTTAGACTTAAACCCTTAGCCAAAGTATAGTAGTTTTTCCATTCTAGAGTTAGAATAATTTCCATGTCCTTGCAGTAGAAGGCTTAAAGTGAACGAATCTTTATTCGAGCAAATTGCACCTAAGCACACATTTGTGTCTGACAATAAAGATGAACTTTCTGATAAACCTTGTAGCATGTGGACTAAGCTAAATAGGAATTAATTATTATTAAATTTTTAAATTCTTTCCTAGATAATTAAATCTCTCTCAACCCTTGACTCTCCTAGTTAAGTGCATTCAGTATGACCACTTCCAACACGTGTGTAATGCTTGGTAACCAAATAACGAGTAATGTTTGGTAATCCCAGTAGCATTGCATTGGTTTAGGGTGTGTGTGACAAGTGGGAGCAAATACTGGTGCTAGGAAAATTAGAACTTAGTTAGTGAATAGTTAATGAAAGTTAGTCACTTAGTTCTCTTCACCTTCCCCTATTAGCATAAGACATTAAAAAGATAAAAGATATAAAAATCATATACCTTAAGCTAACTTGACCATACAACTGTGACAATACAGGTAAGTTTTGGAAGACAATAATTGATTAATCTTAAGTGTTCCATTAAGGTGCGTAAGAACTTAGTCCTTCGAGTTCGACTGGATCACATGTGAGATGCTCGTATTCCTATGCCATTCATCATTGGCATCGTTGTTGGGGACTTAGTTGTTTGTGTGCTATGTAGAACATAGGAGATCATTCATATCATTGGGATGCTAGAACGAACCCTTAGGGTTGATCAAAATAAAAATAAGACAATGGTAATTAGCACACTAAACAAGAAAAAATATCTTCTTCTTCACACAAAAGCACTTCACTACCTAAGACCAACACAAGAGACAGTCGACGACACAACACATGTAACCAAGATCCGTCAATGCCTCAAAAGTTCTGTGTGGTATATATTTATCATGATGAGTATGTACCTAACTTTAACTTTATTCTCCATCGAGATGAACAACTACATTAGAGAGAATTGGAGGGTAACATAGTGTTGCCTCTAGATTGGGAAATCCCCAACATGCTTCTTCATGCTCTCGCACAAGTAGGCATGTCATAGTTATATGCGGAATACATTGCATGTGATTATGACACAAGGGATTACCATCCCACTAAAGCGCAAACTCAAAGGGACTTGGGATAGGAGAGATACTATACATCATTGAAGGGAAAAGGACCCCATAACGCTCCACCCATCTTAAGCGAAATTGAGGGTGGTGAACCTATTTCAATAGGTTCTCCACAAAATGATGTTCCCCATCATGGTCAGGAGGTGGTGTATCAGAACCTCCACTCCATGCTTCAAAATCCTAGTTCTAATCCCCATGAACACCAAGTGTTCAAGTAGGGAAGACAAACACATGATAAGGATGGGCAGTCTGATCATAATCACGATCGGGGCTAAGATCATCAAAGAGAAGGTAGGAAACATCATCATGGTGATGATTCTCCTTCTTCTTCACCTTCATCATCACATTCACCATCTTCTTTAGTGTTAGGATGTATTCATAAGGAACCTAACTGTGAGGATAAAGGTAAACAGAGTGAGAAACGTCGACGAGAGAGTCAAGAACGAGGACAAGGGTACTCTAGAGAATCATGGCATGGAAGAAGGGAGAGTAGGGAACCACGTAGACATCATAGACATTATGAATGAAATGACCATGAATAACCCCTACTTGCAACTCGAAGCATGTTAGATATCACAGAGGTTGTAAGAATTCCCACAAGGCACCAAAAATATAGCAGGATCAAGAGGTTAGACATGAATAACATCCCATGATTTGAGGGGGGATACAATGCTGATCCTCAGAATCATCTACAAGCATTTCACGATGCATGTGCCTTGCAAAAGATTGAGAACAAATGGAAAAAACTAAAGTTGTTACCAATCCTTAGAATTGGAATCCATTCAAAGGTGGAGTATGATGCTAGAACTATTTAATGATAAGTATCAAACGTACTCCCAGGTGTCTAACCTGTGAAAGAAAATCCAAAGATAGAAGTAAGAAAATCACAAACCCTTGGATGATGCCATGGGCCATTATTATGCACTATTACATCATTTCCTGGGCCATGGTTACGCACAACAGGATCAACTATGCCATCTCATAGATGGACTTAGGCATGAAACAAGGAGAACCCTTGGAACGTATGCTTAAGGGAGATTATCAGAGCTTAGGTTCCATCAAGTCCATAGATTACTAGAGAAAGTAGCCAAGGAAGAAGTGGAGCTATGTAAGAGAGAAAGTGCAGAAGAGTACAGCCACAATCCTTCCCTCCAAAAAAGGGAAGTGAGTTTCTGTGAGGAGGAGGAAGAATTACCACTCGAAGAGATGGTGCATAGGAAAATCTTGCCGCTCCAAAAATTAACAATAGAAGTGTCAGAAAATGTAGACAAAATATGGGACTCCCTAAATAGTAGATTTAAAACCATTCTCAAAATTGTAGAGGAGTATAAGGAGTAGGGTAGTGACTATGACAAAAAGAAAAATAGGGACATGGAAAATGCATGTAACAAAGGTAAGGGTAAAATGGCCATCACTAAAGAGGTTGTCGATTCTAATATGGACAAGGATAGTAGATGTAAGATATGCCAATACAACCATCCTAAGGGATGTTCCCTAGTAATCTTACATCTGCAAGAGTCTGGGTTATATGCACTTAATCCATGACTTAACAAACGGTAAGCACCCCAATGGTTACCTTATTTCCAAGGTAACCCAAGGCGGTTCCAACAACCTTTAATGTATTATCCAAGTGGAAATCCACCACAACCTATTAAGCAACACCAACAGTGGTAATACCCATAGTCACAGGGGATGCCACCGCTAAGGCAACAATACCCTTACCGGAAATTGGATCCATATGGCTACTACATGTAGCAACCAATCTCTCCACATGACTCTATTGGTCACGTGACACCACAATGCCACTACAAAGCTTGAGGGTATTATAGGACACCTTCTCCTAGGAGAGACAACCCACAGACATACCATCCTCCAAACCGATCAGCAACTCTCACATAGATAGCTCCATTACCACCTACTACAGTAATGCAAGGGGAACTTCCCACTCAACCGTAGCAATGCAATGCTATGAGAGCTGTAAATCTTCAACATGCTACTAGTTTTAACAACTGCACAAAGAGAAGACCTTCTTCAGAACCAATAGTCCAACCAAGCTCTCACAACCACAAGCGGTTGAGCCTCTAAATGCTTCTTCATCAAATAAGCCTTTAGAGCTCCCTTCAAACCAAAAACAGAGCTCAATGCACACGGTTATGTTAACACATGCCATCACTGACTAGATTAAGGAGGGCCATTTTCCCAGAAAATTATCTAACCCCGAAATTCATTTAATCTATCTCCGAGGGCATGGCTAAGTACCATAAATGCACGCTTAAGAATATGCAATCTTTCCCTAGAAATATCTAAGCAAAACACTTTTGGGAAGATCAAGAAGAAGAAATTTCCATGCATCACATATAGTGATATAGGGTGTGATTGCATACAGGAATGTTCAACATTGCCTGCATGCAACCTGTGTGCCCAAGAAATTAACATACAAAATTACCTCTATGTGGCAACAACACAATAAGAAGACACCCAGTGGTTGATAGCTGATTAAGCAAGTAACTCACCAACGTGCATGGAACTAACTAGGGGAACAACTTGCACCCACGTCAAAAGCATAAATGCACTGGAGCAAGAGTGTCACCAAATTCCAACCCTTAACCTAAAAACATCAATAGGGGAAAGCTAGAAATTTCTAAAAACTTCAAAAAAATACTACGATAAAAGATTACTAGTCAATGTGCAACAAACCAAACCTTACCATGAATCTAAAATGGTCAATGCACATAACAAATTGGAGAAAGGACAACCTTGCTCATTATTTTGAATCTCCTCCTTTCAACTCAGTCATGGGGGAGATGGTCACCTATGCAAATTATTTGAGGCCCTCAGTTCCTTCTTAAGTTTTTTTTACACATTTTTTTTTACAAATTTCTTTAACTTTTTTTTTTTTTTTTCAACATCATTTATACTCTATTATTTCTTTGTGTGTTTGTTTATTTTTTTAGGTTCATCACCTAGTAAGTGCTCTTGATGGTGGTATGAACTATATTCTATTGATTGCTAATGTTTGGTTTTTACATTTGAGTTATAATGTTGATACTAAGGTATGGTTCCTTTAATATAATAGGGAATGAGTCCACGTCTCCCATGCATCCATGAATTTCTATGATCTCTCTTGGCTTGGAACTGTACGGTCCCTTTCTTCAATTAATAAAACTATCAAGGAATTAGTGACTGTGCATTTTTCAAACTAAGGAAGGACTCAAGGATTAAAAAGGGTGTGACTTTAAGGGGATTTGATGCATTTGTGCTAGCCATTCTCTTGGATGCTTGGATGTTTTCTTCTTGATTTTTCCTTACCATTCTGACGTTGCTCCATTTTCGAGAAGCTAAGCTAATAAAAATAATAAGTCTTTGCATGGTGTGGTTCTCACACAAAAGAAAAGTGAGAATTGAAAGCACACCCCTTAGATGGAATAATCATCTGGGCTACAAGCACTAGTTATGAAACTAAACAAAAAATTTTCCTCTAACTAAGGCCCTTTCTTGCTTCCTAATTTCTCCTTTTTCGTTTCATCAAAATGGTGGTGGCTTGTTGGCAGAAGCATTCTTGTTACTTCTAGAGGATGGATTGGCCAAATGTATTAATGCGAAGTCATTGGATGTGGATTGTTTATGGCTAGATTTGGAATGAGATCTACTAAGTCACATTAACCATTAATACACAAGGGGCTGTACACCACCTTGCTCTTGAGACTCCATTCCATTCGTTTCTTTCCATCATTCTTTCTCCATTTTCCACCTCATTGCCAATTCTATCAATAGTCCATATTTCGGTTGATGCATTGTTTTCTTTTTTGGTAAATTCTTGTGGTTAAGACTTTAACTCTTGCTTCCAAATGGCATTTTCAGAGCCTACGGACTCTTTGAATGTGGGACTGCCAGGGCATTAAGGGCAAGAGCTTGCTTTGGGAAGGATCCACTGGCTTCCTATTTGGTGCATCAGTTAACTTCTTTCCCTTAAACATTTTTGCAATCACCATTTATTTTGTTCATTTCCATCTCTGACATCCATTTCATCAGGATTTCAATTGTTTCTTTTTCTCCTTCTTTCTTATTCCTTATGTTTTTCTATTCTATCACTACCAGAGGTTCACTCTTAGTCATGGGGGTCCTGGTCCAATTTTTTCGATTTTTTCTTAACCCCGACACCTTGAGTAGTCACCAGTACTATATCTCCAGCATCCGCATTAGCCATATCACAACTCAGCCAATGGACCTCACACTGAGGCAAGGTATCAACTGCATTGTGATTCATTTACCCTTGCTAATATAAGACTATGTTATGTGTGTAGATGGAAATCATACAACAATGAAGTGGATCTGGAGGAAACACTTAGAATGGATTGGTGCTGGAATCATTATACAAGGAACGAGATTGATGTGCCACTTATGGATGGACAACGAAAGGTGCAATCTTGGCATCGGTAGCAACACATCTTCTTCTTCTCTCTCTCTTCTCTCCTAACTACCAAATAAGGCTAGATGTCAAATTTACATAGTGCTCACTCTTATGGTCATGAACACTATTGTTGCCATGTATTGTAATGATGATCCATTCACATGTCAACCCATTCACCATTAGTATCATTCAATTCAATAATCCCATACCTTCCCAATATTTTGTAAGGAACTCTAGGATGAGTTTTCATTCAGTCATGGGGGTATGATAAGCCACGATATCACATATGAAATATTGCATCAACGATATCACATCCACCCGCGCAATATCACGTACACGACATTGCAGCCCACCAAAATGTCTATAAATGAGAGGTGAATTTCCCTATTTTAGACACTTAGACTTACACCCTTAGCCAAACTATAGCAGTTTTTCCATTCCAGAGTTAGAATAATTTTCATATGCCGATAGTAGGAGTCTTAAAGTGAATAGATCTTTATTCGAGCAAATTGTACTTGAGTGCACATTTGTGTACAGAAATAAAGATAAACTTTCTAATAAACCTTGTAGCATGTAGACTAAGGTAAATAGGAATTAATTATTGTTAAATTTTTAAATGCTTTCCTAGATAATCAAAGCTCTCTCAACCCTTCACTCTCCTAGTTAAGTGCATTCAGTACGACCACTTCAAGCACGTGTGTAACACTTGGTAACCCAGTAACAAGTAGCGTTTGGTAATCTCAGCAGCGTTGCACTAGTTCAGGGTCTGTGCGGCAAGTGGGAACAAATACTAGTGCTAGGAAAATTAGAACTTAGTTAGTGAATAGTTAATGAAAGTTATTCACTTAGTTCTCTTCACCTTCCCCTATTAGCATATGACATTAAAAAGATAAAAGATATAAAAATCATATACCTCAGGCTTCCTTAACCATACAACCATGAGAATACAAGTAAGTTTGGGAAGAAATCAATTGATTAACCTTAAGTGTTCCATTAACGTGTGTAAGCACTTAGTCCTTGGAGTTTGACCGGATCACACATGAGATGCTCATATTCATATGGTCGAGTGTAGGGGTACCTCACCACTCATCACCATCTTTCTTCTTTACAAAGAGCACTAGTTCATCCGTAGATGACACACTTGAACAAATCATGCCTTCGTCTATCAACTCCTAATATGTATCTTAAGCTCTACTACCTCCACTAAGGACATCATGTAAGATATCTTTGAAATTAGTTGAGTTCTAGACTTAAGTGTAATCTTAAAATTAATCTCTCAGTGAGAAGGCACTCTAGGAAGATCCTTCTTAAATACATCTAAAAACTCTTGAATCATTAGAATATACTATAATTGTTACTTAGGCTTTTCATACATTGAGATCATATAACAATTGTAACCATGCTTAAGCAATAACTAAAACTTGTTAGTTATCATTAGCTCATGCTTCATCTATCTCTTACCTCTCTTTAACTTGTAGAAATAAGTGTTAGAATCTTGCCCTTATACCATTTTGAGGAGATTTTTGGTTTCACCGCAAGGATTCCAAATAGAGGCTAGAATTAAGGGTGGCATGATATGAATGATAAGACAACCAAACATTGGATTCTGGTGAATACAGAGGAGGATGAGGAGGATATGAGAGTGGCAAGGTGAAGAGTAGAGTGTATGAACATGAAGGAAAAGAATAATTAGCCATGATTGCAAGAAAATTACAAATGCCCTTGAGAGGTAAACTAAGACTTCAAGGACTTGTGCTTTGGCCACTGAAGGATAGATAAGTGTTTTTTGCTACAACTCGAAATGTCTAGATAGACTAGAATACACCTTGAGGATTTGTGTTACCAAAAAAACAATCAATATACACAAGAGTATATTGCTAACATTGAGAGAAAACTTGGTTTAGAGATATATTCCATTGTCATTCCTCAAATGCCATTTCAAAGGAACAACTAGGCTCTTATACAGGCATGCTAGGAAAGATTGTGTGTTATGCATGGCTTATTGTGGATAAGGTTGAGAATTGAGCGCTATACACAACAAGTTATTTATATGGCAAGTCATTATTGATGGATTTAAACAACAAAATCTTTATGCAAAAACACATTTTAGAGAGATTTCAGAATAGCTTGATGGATAGAACATATCTTTGAGCATTCTCTCTAATAGTCAAGACAACTACAGATAATATGTGACATTTCTTCAAGTAAGCTTGATGGAGAGCTTGCCACATCTTAAGATTCTTTAGGAGGAGGTCTTTCAAACTTTACTTCATTTTCATAGATAGTGACCTCTTCATATAGATTGATCTATTGGAAGTGCATGCAAAGATTGCTTTTCCATACTTCCCAATCAAGAAAAGTAGTTTCATGCATGTTGGTTGGAAAATAGCTAGCATAAGATAAAGAGAATGTTATGTAAAATAGCATGTTGATGTAGATGCATGAGGACCTTTGGTTCTAGGTGGGACCATTTTAGATTGTTGATGATGCAATCAATCCATCTAGCCATGTTGAGGAAGAAGTCTACATTGGAATATAAATGGGTTTCACCACTACTTGATTCTTTTGGGAAGTAGATAGAAATATTTTTCACCATGTGATTTGTTGTTCCACCATGTTTAATCGCCAGTGAAGCCATTCTTCATTATATGACTATGTAGGTGAAGATGTAGATCTTTCATTAGTGGCTCTTAGCATAAAACATTTTAATTCATACGTTAGTGCATTAGGTAAGACATTAGGCTCTAAAGATATACGTTTTATGGAAAACACATATTGTGATAATAAAAATTTTCACCAGGCAATGCGTTGAAGTATTGGAGAGGCTATGATTTTCTGTTTCAGTAATGTAGATAGACTAGCTTGGCTGAATCAGTTCTCAAAATGAAGGGATCCTCAATCAGATATGCATGAAAATTTTATAATCCTTAGATGGCTACAAGTATTTCCTTTTTATCAAGCCAATAATTTAACTCATTCTTTTCAAATACAACTGATGTGTATGCAAACATTGGCTCAACTCCTCAAGAACCCGTAGTTTTCAGTAGAACTACCATCCAAGCTTCATATCTTGCATCTGTATTGAGGATATATGGGTTGACAAACATGGGCTCCAATGGAGGTAGAATCTGGCAAATTTTTTTCAACTTGATGACCTATTTTGTTGCATCATAGTTTCATACAAAAGGAGAAGAATTTTTACATTTTTGGATAAAGGAGGTTTTATCTGACATATGATCTATGTGCTTAGACACATAATTGATATAGCCTAAAAATATCATACATTATTCTTTTGACTCAAACTTGTCAGGGAACTGATTAATTTTCTATAATACATGAGGCTACATATGGATTTTACCATCTTTAATTAAGACACCTAAAAACTCAATTTGATTTTGACACACTTGGAACTTTTTTAGATCAGAAGATAACCCAATACCATGGGTCTTGAAAAGATCAAAAAATTGAAGTAGGTGATCTTGATGATCAAAAATATTATTAGAGAAAACTAGAAAATCATCTAGATAATTTACAACAAATGATTTAACTTTACCAAAAATGGAGTCCATTCAGCATTATGAACTATGAGGGGGCATTCTTCAGTCCAAACGGCATCACCTACCATTCATAAATGCCACTAGGCATGCTAAATGTAGTCTTGTGAATATCATCTTTATCAATTTTGATTTGGTGATAGCCAGATTTACAATTGAATTTGCTAAAAGTCCTTTTACCAATGACTCTTTGCATAAATTCTTCTTTATATCGAAGAGGCCATTTAATATCAATTATGATAGCATTCAAAGGAATGTAATTAATAACCATGCGAGCCTTACCACATTTGATTTCAGTGTGGTTGCAAATAATAAAGCATGCACAAGCATAATTGGAGTTGGAGGGTTGAATGAGACCTTTCTTCTGAAATTCAGTTACCTGGGTTAATACTTCATCTTCATCAATCTTCCTCATGGGAATTGTCTTGCTTTGAACTTGAATTGGATGTAGCATTGGGATGTACACTTCTGGACTATCCTTGGACCAAAATTCCAATGGATGATCACAACAAGAATCTTGCAATTTGGAAGTAACATCATCTATATCAATGATACTTAACTTGCATTGAAATTTTAACAATTTTTTGATCTTTTGATATTTCCACTATTTTGACTCTTTAAGAGCAACATCTTTCATTATAATCTATAGACTTGGATTTAGCTCTTCATAGTGCAATTGTTGGGTTTGTTCAAATTGTGGTTTATTAAGCTCAAGTGGAACCTTTGGCATTGCAACCTTTTTACCATCTTTGGAAATCCATGAAATTTGCCCCAATATCCACATCATAGCCACTATCGCTAATTTGAACAAAGTTGGTTTGAACATCGTAGCCACTATAGGAAAGTTAATAACCAAGTCTAATCCCAAGATGATAGCTATATTTAAGCCCAACTAATAATAAATTATAGGATTCATACACATACCTAATGAAAGGCTAAGCTAAGACCTTCTAAAGTATAAGCTAATAAGTATTTTTATAATATAAAAAAAATATTAAAAGTATAATTTATCAAAAATAGAAATTATCCAACCAAATCATACTAAACCAAAGTAGCATGCTATGTATCAATGACTAATTAAGTTCCTGATAACTACTAATAGAAAACTCCAACAAAAGGGGTTATTGCACATGTATCAAATTAAAAGATAATCTAAAATAACAAAACATTCATAATTACTAAGATATAAAAATATAAATGTACTAAAATACATTCACATAAAAAAATATTAAAATTCATAAAATGAAAAAAGGTAGGATAAACCTTATAATATATAGAAAAATAAAAGGCCAATAAAAAGGACATAGCTAGGCACATAACTCACAAAACATAGTCAATATAAGAAAAGATGGGAAATAAGCATAGACATACACTAGAGAAGAAGACATCAAATTTTAAAACATAAATAACAAGGTGTAAGGGGTTTCTATAATAGGGGTGTTACATTATTTTACCCTTAAGAATCTTCCTCTCAGAAGTTCTTAAGATATGTAGTATATAGATCTTTCTCTACTTCCCATGTTACTTCTTGCCCTCCATGAATTTCCTAGATAACTATAATCATTAGAATGACTTAAATTATTTATCTTTTCTCCATCCTATCCATAATATTTACCAATTTCTCAAAAAAATAATATTATATTGGATCCCTAAATATTTCCAATCTATCATATGACTAGGATTTACGGGATACTTATCATAGAATTATATAATCTATCATGAACCAATTATAACTACCATGGAAGATCAAGCTCATAGACAACATCTTCAACATTCTTAAAATTAGAAAGGATAAAATGTAGTGAGAAGCTAATTTTCCTCTTCTACTAAATCTCAAAATATCTTTTAGTGGTAACACATTAAGAAAAATTTAATTTCTAACATTGAACTTTAATGACCACCTCCTATTATTAGCATAATTTGTATATCTATCTTGTGCTACCTATAGTATACCTCTAACCATCATACCTTATTTTGTAGCATCATCAATGATGTCTATCTTGGTCTTTTATCTATCCTCTACGTAATCCTAGTAAGGTGGCATATCACAAGATCTACCCATACAACCCTTCATATGGTAGTACTTTTAAGCTAGCTTTATAAATGTTATTGTAAGAAAATTATACCAATTAAAGAAATTTGTCCAAACTATCTTTGTATTATAAAGCACAAGCTCAAAGCATATCCTCCAAAATCTAATTTATTCTTTCTATTTAACAATGTTTCAAAGGATGATATGATAAACTAAGATTCAACATACGATGCAACCTCTTATAATACGATTTTCAAAATATAGAGGTAAACTTAAGATCTCTTTCTAATACATTCTGTTTTAGAACACCATATAATTTGAGGATCTATGATAAGAATAATTAAACAATCTCTTTTGTACTAGTTGTTACTTTAGTAGCTAAAAAATGGAAAGATTTGGTCAAAAGCACTATGACCAAAAATATGAAATATTTCTTGTTTCTATTACAAGAAAAAATAATGATAAAATCCATGATAGTGAGTTTCCATTTTCACACTAGAATGGTATGTGAATAAAGATAATCATGGGGTTTCTAATGCTATACTTTGATTTGTTAACACACCAAATACATAGCCATATACTCATCTACATCATGCTCTCCAAGTCACATCACCGATAGATCACTTTATGACTTGTTAGCTTAGATGATAACCTCAGTTGAAAATAACATCTCAAAACTACAATAGCATGAAAATGGATTTCTGAAATAATTTGGAAAGAACACATGGCTGAAGGATTAAACTATAAATGGATTATAAATCTAGGTTCAACCAAAGAATGACTAGTAGCAAGATCAATTAAAAAAGAAAGAGGATCCATCAATGCTACCTCTAGTGTATATGATTGTGTTCGATCATTCATCTAGAAGTTAGTTTTTGAAGCATAGAATCTACCCTTATGAACTACATTCCTATTCTTAGCTTTCTTGTTTCATGAGTTCCTTGATTTACTAGTTATGTTCTTAACTACTTTGTTGCTACATTTCCAACTCTTGTTCCTAGTTTTATCATAAGAATGATAATTTAGAAACTTACTTTTAACATGTTTCACCTTGTCATAAGTAAAGCATATGAGTGTGAAACTAGAATATCTTTAGCTATTGCTATCTCCAAAAGTCGTAATTTTCTTAGAGATATTAGCTTTGCTCATAGGCTGAGACATTTTCTTATGTTGATCTTGTTTCTTCTTCTTATCTAACCCTACTCTCTACTCAATATCCAATGCCATAGTATGGGTTGTCTCATACTCAATCAAACTAAGAGTAATAACACCTATATGGATAAGTTGAATCAAACCATTAACAAAATGACTGATTATCTCTTCCTCATCATCTCATAGGTGAGGTTCAAACTACATCAACTAGAAAAACGTAGTACCATTCTTAAAAATAATAAGATCTCCTTGCTTTATGCTAAATATCTACTTAGCATTAGTCCTTTTGAAATCGTTAGAGATGTACCTCCCTTTAAAAGCTTTAACAAATTTATTCCATTCCATTACTCTATGAGCCTAACTTCTAGCAATCCTAGTTGTCTAGAATCAATGGTTGGCAATACCCTTTATTTGATGGGTATTCAAATGATTTTATTATATTAAAACATAATCCATTAGTTGTTAGGATTCTTCCACCTCATGCAACCTCTCCAAAGCTACTAAAAAATCTTGAACATCATTAAAACATGATGGTTTTATCCTCTGAAACTATTCCATGAGTGCTTAATCAATGGTCCTTTTATCATTTGTATTGAAATTATTAGGCTGATATTATCCACTATTTATATCATTAGACTATTTTTATCATCTTATATCAATACATAACTTCCTCATTACATCATTTTGAGAGACTTCTTCATTCGGTTGTTTTAGGTTTACCTTATTTAGGATCTCAAAAATCCTTTTTGGTAGAACCCTTTACCATAAATCTAAGGATACTTATCATATATTCAACTTTCATACCAACTTATAACACCATATTGACCAAGCTTAGGCTAGAAAGTAATTACTTAAATACAATATAAAATTTCCAAAAAAGACAAATGTAGCATCATAAATCTAGGATGTCAAAACAAATGAACAGAAAAAATCGTACACATTCATGAAAATTATATAGACATAGAGATAATAAAACATATAAGAATATAAAATGTTGGGAAAACTAGTTATATTAGGCCCATGCATTTTAAACCTAACATTTGTACTAATAAAAATAGATTACATCCTATAACCTAAGTTAAAAATCAATAAAAATAACTGTAAGGAAATAATAATCGTATTGAATAGATGCATGATCAAGGAAATATAAAGCTAAAAACATGAGTTAATACATACACACAAAATATGAAAACTAAAATTAAATATAATTTCTCATCTAAAGGATTGGACTCTAACATTGCATAACTAAGAAATTTGAGTAAAAATAGTTAAACATGCAATGTAATGAATTACAAACTAAAATGACTTGCATCAAAGATAGGTAGATAATAATACAAAATCCAATGCAATTTGAATCCATAACCCTATCTAAATATTATGGCATTGAATCAAAACCAATTAAAATCATAAATTCAATGTGTTAATAACTAGAACGTAATTATTAATTATTATCTTTCTCCTATAATTCATCCATATTACAACTGACATGGTCACCTAAAACATCATAGAAAACCAAGGAAATTAGACCTAAGACTAAGGAGGATAAATTAACTAACAAAAATATTCTCTTACAAGTTTGGTTGGAGTTATTAGGTAGCTAGAAAATCATGCAAATAGGTAGTTGTAAATATATGTTAGCCAAGCCAAATTAATAATCATAATAATATTAAATAAATAATTAGATATATTTTAGAACTATAGCATCACCCTAAACCCAAATAAGAAATATATTAAAATATTAATGATGGTGAGTGTAAAATCCACATGTATCATATAAATTAATGAGGCTAAAGTGAATATACAATTGACAATATTGAATCCCATATATGATATTTGATGAGTTTAAAGCCCATATACAAGTGATCAATGAGACAAAATCTTAAATATGATTAATAAAGCTAAATCTCACATATAAATAATTAATGAGATTAAATCCCATATATAATAATTGTTGATTCTAAAACCCATATATAATCAAATGTTTCATGAAATAGAAGTAAAATCCAACATCCAACAAATAAATCCCTAGTTTCCATTGAGATAAATGTCATCATCAAATGAAACCAATTGATCCAAATCAAAGACTAGCGAGTTGAAATTTCATAGTAATGCTATATAGGTAAATCTAAAATCCAGATTGAGTTGAATGAATGACGAGTTATAGTCTCACATGTTAAATAAATAGGTCTAAGAAACAATTCAAAAAAATTTCCAAACTAAAGTTTTAAAGTGTTAAAAGGGGTCTAAGCTCAATTGTGAGTTCAAATAAATGTCTGAAAAATATGAAAACTTTACAAAAAGGAATTATAACATTCATATGACCTTTCTAGGCTCCAAAAGTTACAAAAATACCGACTGATTTCATATTTTTAGGCACTCTCGGAACCTTGGAAATAATGTTTTTATTATTTTCAGAATTTTCAATTACCCAAAATGAAGGATATCTTAACAAAATTTGTTTCATTTTTTCAAAATAATTTTAAAATATTCATCATGACCTCATGTTCAAGTCACAAAAAAGGTAGAGTATCCATTGTGCAGTGCACTTGCATACTAATCATTTTTTTCTTTTATATCATTATTAGTTAAGGTCATCTTTAGGGGTTGAAAATACAAAAAATGATTTAAAAACAACATGTGCTTAAAACTAGCTAAAAAATTATCAAACATGGTTAAAACATTGACTAATGGCCCATGCATAATAATAAATATTTAAAATTTCTAAATTACAAAAAATAATATTAAATTATTTTAATATTTAAAATTAGATAAATTCACAAATAGTTGTTAAAAATAGAATTGAAAAAAAAAGGCACACTAAAGACAAAACCAAAATCCATATGAGAAAAATACCAAAATACTCTACCTAAAACTAATAACACTATAGAAATGATCCTTATGTAGATTTGATCTTTCAAGCCAACTCTGAATCCTAGGTGATTAGAAATAGGTACCCCCTATGCCCAACCATACTAATCACAAGTGTTCATGCATGATCCAGTTATATTCTATGGATGGGAATAGTTTTGGCATCTAGATCATTATGCCTTAAATGTAGTTCACTGTTTTCTCACTTGGACTAGAGGTGAATTTGTCATGTATGGTTTAGTCTAGATTGAAGCATATGATAATTGCTATTGTTCTGGCCTTATGCTACTCCTAATGATAATAGAAAAATGAATTATTTAATCTAATTAACAATGGAAATGAGTATCCATTCCTAGCTTATCATACACATTTTGAACCCATCTATCCACTACTAGGATTACCAATCACTATGCTATTAGGCAAACCAAGAAATAACGTTGCTAGGATTACCAATCAAATTTGTGTTTACACTCAAAATTGGTTATTCTCATTCCACAAATTCATTAACATGCATTAAAATGTAAATATC
>MNCI01000545.1:17469-57770 GCA_015680685.1 Gnetum montanum | reverse complement strand
AGTGAATCCTATATATTTTCCATCTTTGCTACTATCTTGGTGAGGTATTTATGCATTACCAAATTTGTTTCCAAAACCACTTCTTCAAGTGGTGTCTCTTCTTCTAGGTACTCATTAATTTGAACTTTATTCTTAGGAAGGGATGAGTGCTAATTGTACTCCTTTACATTCTTCCTCTTTTGCAGTTCTCCTTCTTCTTTAGCTACATGTTGAAAAATCTACTAGATTCAATTGGATCTAACTTCTAATAAATTTTTATCGGCATATATCCCAAGGTATTTCAAAATATTAGAAATAGCATGAATGTATGTGTCCAAATTCTCTAAATTTTTAAGTTTTCTAAATATTTCTAAGTGATATACATGTCTCTTTATGTTTAATTTTAAGAATTTAATTAGTTTGAAGTGGATTTATGTTAATTTTAAGGGATTTACTTCTAAGTTTAATATTTAAACTAATTTCTCCCTAATTTCATCTGCATGTTAAAGGAGTTCAATCTCTTTCTCATAAAGTTGATGTAAAAGGTCATTTCTCTCATTATATGAGCTTGTTTTAAGCTATTTTCTCATGTTACATGTTAGTTTCATTATGTATTTGAGGTCAATTAAAAATTTTCTAAGGTTTTAAATAAGTTTTCATACTTTTTATTCATGTTGCATAAATTTAGTTAACTAAAGAAATTTTTGATGTTATTCTCCTAATTTAATATTTTCTCAACATATTCAGTGGTTATGTGTCATGTTTTCATGCTTTTCTGTAAGATCAAACTAAATATCTATGCCCAGTTATAAGTCAAAATTTTCATTTCTATTATTTCTTATTTTTCTAAAAAACCATAACCTTACCACAACTAGTAGTAAAAACCATGATGAGATATTTTCTAAAGTATAAAGGGACAATAACTTGTGGTTACATTCTATTCTAAATTTTTCCATTACCATAACTTGTTATTTGAAGTTTGAAGTGTAAGGAAAGTACAAGAGTTTTAGAATGATCACAGCAACTCATGCTTCATACATTTATAAATTTGTCTCTATTTTACAGGACCATGACTTGTGAAAAATATCATGATTATCCCATGATCTAAACATGACCTATGCTTAAATGTCACAACTTATGGTATTACAAAACAATCAAGCCCAAACCTATGATATCTATTGTAGTTAACAAATTTGAAGAATTTAAGACCAAAATTTTATAGATATATTAATACTATAGATCTTATTTTTCTACATTGCATTGACAAGTAGTATTAGAGTTAAGCTATTTTAAAAGAGAATATGAAAAAAGTATCCTTCAAAAACATTTTAAGAAGTATTGTTATCCTTAATGGCTTCCAATATTTTTCCTATTGGTCTCATTTGGTTTATTCCTTATTGTAAGTTAATGAATTATGATTCTAATATACAAATAATCTTGTAATATCTCCTAATATCAATTACCCAACTAAGGAACATATATGGAAATTATCTAAGGACATGACGTTAGAAGCTCTTGCTAAAATAATAATTTGTACAAGTTTTAATGAAGCCATTACTACTAATATTGTAGTTAAAAATACCTAAAAAGAATTCTTGGATGCTCTCCAATGTAATTATAAGGTTAATGAACCAAATAGAAAGATAAGGGAATTGAAAATGAAATTATATTTTGAGAACATGAGTGTGGAAAGGTGATCCCTTAATCATTTTTTTAAAAGGCTTACATTTTATCTTTAAAATGTAGAGGAATACAAATGTAATTACTCTATATAAAAAATGATGCACAAAGTCATGACTATAATGTATGATAACTAGATATTTGTGAAAATTTTATAAACCATTACTCAAACTAAATATATTCCATCCTACACTCTATATGAATTCATCTTAATCCTAAGGGCTCTCCATAATTTAAAACATTCTACATCATTAAGATAATACAATGCCTATATAGCTAAAAATATTTAATATTTAAAAGGAATAAATGAAGTAAGAAAAGAAAGAGGAAGATCCAACTTTCAAAAAAATTATGCATCATCTTAAGGGAAGTACCCTTCAAATTTCAAAGGTAGAGAAAGAAGAGGAGGTGAAAGGTGAAACTTCAAATTAATGATTATCACCTTTATACAACATTAAGTCATATTAATGATTAAAATATTCCAACAAGAAAGGACACATGACATATAAATATTGATATAAAATGAGGATCTAGAACCTTATTGTCCAAGAAGGTAACAACAAGACTCTTCATTAGTCTATGCTAAATGCAAGTATTTGATGATACTAAAAGTAATTTGTTTTTCTTTCTACATGTTTAAAGATATCACTAGCTTTACTTTGATTGTTTGTAAGTTTTTATAGTAATCATATGACTCCTTACAAAGACTATTTAATAGAGTTTAAGAAAAATAAAAGCCTTGGGTTAGTTAAAGATGATGATGGGACATAGGTGAAAATTAAAGGTATTAGTAGGTATTAAATAATTCTTGATAATGGAAATCTCATCCAAGTTCTTGATGTATTTTATTTTCATTAATTATCTAATTTTTCACTTTAGGATGATTAAATATCAAGAAAAGGTAACAAGGTTATTTTTATGAATGATAAATGCACAATCCCAAATATCCATGATTAAGTGGTTAGGATTCCAATGTTGGAAAATCAGATATACTATCTTGTATTAATGTAATCCAATCATGTCATAGCATGTCAAGAATCATCCAATAATGGCATGATAGTATTTGGTGAAGGGGTTGCACCTCAATAGACAACAATAGGACCCAATCTACAATGTCCAAGAAAATATAGCTTAGAAAATAATATTAACATAATAAAATGGAGAAAAATTTCCTTTATATTAAGATAATTCTTAAAATACATAGAAAATACATCAAATATGAGGAGACAAGCTTAGCTCAAAAATCCTTTGACACTAACAATGATGAAGTACATCAATATCTATAAGTAATCGTAAGGTAAAAATCCTAGAAATCTTTCCTCAACTTAACTTGACATTATTTAGATGTTTTTCAAGTCTTCTCACCTTATCCATAACTATAACATCCCTATGCCAAAATGGTGTTGTTGCATAACAAAGATGGTACCCTATCATAACAAGTGTTATTGTTATTGTAACAAGACTGGAAAAGGTGTATTGTAATTAAGACCCAAAAGGGTGCTTTGTAATAATGGACATGTCTCTTGAGGTGACCTTTGGGGGTTTGACCTAAGGAATACAAGTCATGCTAGAATGAAGTTGTGGAGCTAGTAAAAAGGCAAGTCACAAGTATCAAGTGAAGCAAGAAAGGAAGAGGATTAGCCATCCCTTCTAGCTAGTGATAGGCCTAACTGTGGTGGTAGTGTTGGGTTGCCTCTAAGGGATAGATGTTGAAGGAAGAAAACCTTGGGGAATACTCTCAAAGCATGATCTAGATACATCATTCCATATCAATAAATCATTCTTTCCTTTTTTTTCTGCTTCTCCATTTTCATGTTCTTTCCTTTACACATAATGTCAAATGTTACATATATTTGATCTTTAGTATATTGTCCTCTTATGCCTAATGTCTAATATAACATATATATGACATTTTCCATGAAATCCAAGAACAAAATGTCATACTATCTATTTCAATCTTCCATTGGTTGTTTCCTGAATTGGAATGAGTGCTTTTGGAAGTTCCCCTATGTGTCTAGGTCATCTCTAGATTTGTTGAGATGTCTCCTATGAAAATGTAGCTCTCAGGAGGGACATCTAGTGCTTTTGTAGGATATATCATTTGATCTTGGTATGTCCCAAATTTTTTTGGTACATCCTAGCTAGGAATTTTCACTTTTTGGTGAGACATCTCACCTATAGGTGCCAAACACAAAAATGATTATTTTGATGCTTGGAACCTCTAGATGCCTTCAAATAAGTTCCTATAGATCCTAGAACCCCATACTCTCATCAAAATGAGTCCAAAACACCTTGAAGCAAGCGAGAACATCCAATAATAATCCTTAATAAATTCAACTCAAAAAGACACATAGCAAGTAGGGTAGAACAAGGGTATTGGAAGAGGAGTTCCTACACTAGATATAATGCTACAGCAAGTTCACTTCACAAATAAATCAACTTCAACATACTAAATCCAAATCTTATTCAAACATAAATTTATTTGCTAGAAAACAAGAAAACTAGAGATCTTCTATTAATTTAGTAAACGATACAGGGTTCACACAACCCATAAACATCCAAAAACCTATTACACTCAAATGATATTTCAAGGTATGAGGATCTACAATCACACAATGGTTGTTCTCAATGAAAGACACAATGAATAAAAATATCTCACAACCTAGGACTAAGATCTCAACTTACATGTGAAATACAAGAGAAAAGAAAACACTGGCCAACACATCATAAGTTGATTTTGGAGCTACAATCACCAATTGTACTCACTGAATGTGCTCAACCACTCTCTCTTGCTCAACTCTTCACTCAAAAGAGCTTTCTTTTGCACTCGTTCTTAGCTATTTCCATCTTTCTTTAGTTGTTTATTGGATTGGAACAAGTGATTTTCGAGGTTTCTCCATTCGTCTAGGTGATCTATGATTTTGCTGGGATGTCTCCTACAAAAATCTAGCTCTTGGGTGGGATGTCAACTATTTTGCTTGGATGTCCCAAATTTTGATAGGATGTCTTAGCTAGGATGTCTGATTTTGTGGTGAGATGTCTCACCTATGGTGCAAAATACAAAAATTCTTTTCTTGATGCATGGGACCTCCAAATGCCTTCAAAAGAGTTCCCATATATCCTAGAACCCCCTAAACTCATTAAAATGAGCCCAAAACACCCCAAAAATTTTCTAGAAAATCCAAGATTCATCCCTAACAAAATCAACATAAAACGGCACATAGAAATTATGATATAAAAAGGTGATTGAAAACGGTATCCCAACACTAGCTCTCCCACTTTTAAAAATGTTATGCTTCATGACCTTTCACAAGCTAGAAGGTACCATGACTCCATGACTCAAGGGCATCACAATAATGATGAATCCATGCATTACAAAAATTAGAATGAATATCATCTGAGGTTTTAATTTTTATTTTCCTTTGCTCATGTGGGATTGTCCTTAAGGCCCACCATGGTTCCTTCATTTGGGCATCTCCTTGGAATGCTTCCCTTTCATCCCCATGATGATTCAAACCTACAAGAAAGAAAGAATAAGAAAAGGAAAAAGGATTAATCTTTCTTCATTCAAAATCCTTTCTTCTCTTATTTTTCCTCTTCTTCACCTTCTTCTTCTTGGTGTTTGGAAGACTACCACTTAGCTTCCTTTTATAACCACCATGTAGATTTCCTTCACACTGCATTTCTATTTTATAGTCAAGATAATCAAATCCATCAACACACTTCATAGATTTATCATTACTATAATTAGTAAAAAGCATTTTCAAATTCTAGAAAATCATTTTCAAAAACATCATTAAGTAATTATTCTTCCACACACCTTGGCTAGAAGAATCACCTCTCTCCCATGCGATAGCCTCAACTCGACTTAAAATTTCCTTTTCTTTGTCACAAGGTATAGAAAAAATTCAAAAAGAATGAGTATCATACCTTCTATTGCTGCTCTTAATCCTCATTAAAGAATTACATTGCTCTTTGCTACTCTCTTGGTTTTGATCGTTTGCCTCCCATGACTCACAAAGTAGGAACTCTCCTTGATCAGTAGCATACACTATCTTGAACTTTGAAGGTCTCTTAGTCCCTTTTATGAAGCTCTTGGTTTCCTCCCTTGAAACCCTTGAGTGTTGAGCACTCATTTACTAAATAAGAGATAATTGAGAACTCATTTTCTCATTGATCTCTACTTCATCAAACTCTTCATATTCCTTTCCTTGTTGATGGCTAGAAGATATTCTATTAATTCTACTCAATATATTTCCCATGTTAGCTTTGAATTTCTCCGTATCCCTTTTTGAAGTTTCTATAAAATATTGGTGCTTGTGGACCTTTACTTTGGGAATAAATTCTTGCATTTCATTAACAAAAGCCTTAAAGGATTCCTCAAACTCTTGAAGCTCTTGTCTTACTCTTGATTTGTCTTCTTCTTTGGAGCCATACTTAAAGCAATAAGAATGATATCCAAAAGAAAATACAAAAATATCTAAAATAATATTCCTTTCATTAAAAGAAAACATAAAAATTCAACATAAAAGTGTGAAAATCTATAAACCTTATCTTCAATACCAATAATGCTAGAGTAGTTCGCTCCACAAATAAATCAACTTCAACATACTAAATCCATATTTTATGCAAAGATAAATTTATTTGCTATAAAATAAGAAAACTAGATATCATCAATTAATTTATTAGAAGATTACAATAGTGTCCAAACAACCCACAAGTATCCAAACACCTATGACACTCAAATGATATTGCAAGGCATGTGGATCTATAACCACATAATGGCTATTCTCAATGCAAGACACAACCAATAGAAATCTCTCTCATAACCTATGACTAAGATCTCAACTCACATGTGAAATATAAGAGAAAAGAACACAATGAACAACACACCACAAACTAATATTAGAGCTACAATCACTAATTGCACTCACCCAATGTGCTCATCCATTCACAGGAGCTTTCATTATTACTATTTTTTTGGGACATTCCATCTAATCTTGGGACATCCAAAATTTTAGTGGGTTATCTCAATTCAATTAGAGATGATCCAGATGGATTGAAAAACTTCTGGAAATGCTAATTCCAATTTGGAAAACATCTAAAATATGATGAAAAAAAGATGAAAACAGCCATGGAGAAGATGATACAACTTGGGAAACATATGGAAAAGATCAAGGTGAGTTTAGGAAAGGTTTCTAGCTTTCTTATTTTCTAGTTTCAAATAAATATTAATGTATTCATCATTGTTGATGGGAAAGAGTGAGAAAATGCTCTTGAGAGTGGAGAGTTGAGAAAGAGAAGGTAGGTGATCACATTGCATTAGTATAATTGGTGATTGTAGCTCTAAGATCAACTTGTGGTATGTTGGTCAATGTGTTCTTTTATCTCATATTTTACTTATGAGTTGAGATCTCAGTCCTAGGTTGTGGAAGAGATTTCTATTGGTTGTGGTTAGTATTAAGAACAATCATTATGTGGTTTTAGAGCCTCATGCTCTATAATATCATTTCAGTGTAATAGGTTTTTGGATATTTATGGGTTGTATGGACCTTTTTGTAATCTTATAATAAATTAATTGAAGATATCTAGCTTTCTTGTTTTTTACAAAATAAATTTATCTTTGCATAAGATTTGGATTTAGTGCATTGAAGGTGATTTATTTATAGAGTGAACCTACTCCAATATTGTAATATTTGAGGCATGCTCATGCATCCTACTCCAACCACATTAAGCTCATCAAGAATTGAGTAGTCATAGGAGTTAAATTTCAAGAAGCACCTCAAGAAGTTTATGACACATGTAAAAAATAAAACTAAAAGGTACTTCTACATTTAAGTATAAATAAAAGAAGGATAAAATCATTATTGTTAATTTACATGAATTTTATGACCTCAATGCCTAGTATTTCTTATGGATTAGGTAAATACTTTTGATAATTATTGATGATTTCTAATGTAAAACTTTGACCTAGATTCTCCACTTCAAAGATGAGGTGTTTTGATGTCTTATATAATTTCAAAAAGTTAATGGAAAATAGGATTTTATTAAAAATGGAAATAATGAGTGAAAAAAAAGTAAATTTCTAAGTCATTATTTTAATGAATTTTGTAAAAATAATGGCATAAAAAAATAAACCCCATGTTGGTATCAGTCACAAAGAAATAAAATGGCTAAAAAAGAAGAATGGTATAATTTAAGAAATGTGTACATGCTCATTTAAGCATGATTCTCTTCCTAATTCCTATTGGAATGAGGTATTACACATGACCACATACATCTGAAATAGGTTCAGCATCTCTTTTGTTATTAAGAAGACTTGATATGAGTTATTGTATGATAAGGTAATAAATCTATTCCATCTTAAATCCTTTCGTTATATATATATGCTATGTAAAACTTTCAAATTCTCTTATAGGAAAGCTAGATGATAGGGAAAAGAAGTATTTCTTTCTTAAATATGATTTCAAGACAAGTGGATACAAGTGCTTTAATCCAACTGAAAAGAAGACATGCATTAAGAAACACTATCTTTGATGAGCAAGCCTTGGGGTTTGACTCATTCTAAGATGAAGAAGTAAACAAGAAGAAGTAGGACCAAGCCTATGGGCAAAGGCCATGGATAGAAAAATAACAATCATCATCATAAATTCATGACACTAAGTTATAAATAAGTTACACAAGAAGGAAAAATAAATATAACATTTTCTAATTCTCCCTAATTCATAACCCATCAACTGTGAAAAAGCCCTTAAAATTAAAGTATGGAAGGATGAAATACAAAATAAGTGTGACTTTATAATGAAGAAAAAAACATGATCCTTAGTAAACAAACTAAAGGACAAAAAATAATTAACTATAAGTGGATGTTTAAAAATAATTAATGAACATAGTAACATTTTTCTAGATAAGGTAAGGTTGATAGGAAAGGACTTAATTTAAAGAAGCACATAATTTATGGAACAATCTTTTTTTCTTTGCAAATTATAAAACTATCAAGCTCATGATATTCATTTTTATTCATCTTAAGATAAAATTATGTAACACCATCCTTCTAAACATGAGGATTAAGAGTATTATGTTAGCTGTAAAAGTCCTAAATGAATAATTAGTTGTTAAAAGAGAAAGAAAAAATAAAAGTGATCTAACATAGTGATAAGGAAGCAAAAGGAAGTATAATGAAACTATGACTAAGAAAAAGGTTATGTTAATAGTAGAAGAAAGATATGTCATAATTATAAAACATGATAACATGAATAATTGATGTTAGAACTAAAAATATATTAACATGCTAGAATGGGAAAGAAAATATACAAGTCTATAAAATTGAGGCATTTCCCTAAAATCCCTAAGAACATGAAAATAAATATTTATCCAATAGTACTGAATATTTAAGATCTCAATACATAAATATTGTTGAAAAAAGGAATCTTTAACATGTCACAATATCATAACATGCTATAGAATAAAATTATAACGGCTAACAATTAAATGTGCATAATATCAAAAATTTAGTAGCAAATGGTAAAATGTCTCATTATTCCACTTAGTCCTAGGAACTTAAAAATAAAAGAGAAATCTGGTATAAGCTAAGTCATAAATCTTAGCATCTCCTCTTATTAATCTGTGGTCAAGTCTAATGGTAGGCTAGGTGAAGGCATGCTACCCTATGAATAGATGTTAGTGAAGAATAAACACATCAAACATCATGGATTACACCATAAAAAAATATTTGGAAAACTAAAAAAATAAAGATTATTTTATAAAGTTTAATAAAGACATGAATCTTGGGTCAATTAATGTAGATGATGGAACATAGGTAAAAATTAAAGGTATTAGTATACGTTAAATAATTCTTGATAATTGAAGTTGCATCCAAGAACATGATGTATTTTAGTTTCTTAGCTATCTAATTTCTTAATTCCATGGTTAAATATCAAGGAAAGATAACAATGTTATCTTTGTGAATGATGAATTTACCATCTAAAATGTTCATGATTAAGTTGCTAGGATTCCAATATTGGAAAATAAGATCTATTTTTTCGACTTAATCTACTTCAATCATGTAATCTCAAGTTAAGAATTATTCAATCATGACAAGGAAAGATTGTAATATTAGAGGCTTGGTTATGTCTCCTACTCCAATCTTAACAATCTCATTAAGAATTAAATAGCCATGGGAGTTAAATTTTAAGAAGCATCTTAATGTGTTTATAACACATGTAAAAATGGAATGTAAAATGGACTTCTCCATTTAAGTCCAAATGAATGGAAGATAAAACCATTTGAGTTAATTCACTTGGATTTTTTTGGCCTTAATGCCTATTATTTCTTACAAAGAAGTTGAATACTTTTGTAATTATTAATGATTTCTCATGTTACACTTGGACCTACATTCTTTACTCCAAAGATGAGATGTTTTTATGTCTTTTAAAATTTGAAGAAGTTAATGGAAAATAGAGTTTTATTAAAAATAAAAGTGTAAGAAGTGATAATGAAGATAAATTCTTAAGTGTTCACTTTAATTAATTTTGTAAAAATAATGACATAATAAAATAAACCACATATGGGTGTAAACCACAAAGAAATGAAATGGCTATAAAAAGAAGAATGATGTGATTTAATAAATGTGTAAATGCTTATGAAACCGTGTCTCTCTTTCTAATTCCTATTAGAATGAGACACTCCACACGGACTCATCCATCCTAAATATGTTTGTAATCTCTTGCATTGGTGAGAAGGCTATATATGAATTATTCTATGATAAGATGATAAGTTTGTTCCATGACTAAGAGAAAGGATACATTAATAGCAGAAGAAACATGTCATAATGGTAAAACGTGATAGCATGAATAATAGATATAAGAACTAGAAATATATTAAAATGTTAGAATGGAAAGGAAAATATACTCTAAATATTGATGCATAGTCATAGAAACCCCAATAACATAAAAATAAATATAAATCCAACATTGCAAAAAATATTCAACATCAAATATATAAATATTATTAAAGAAAGAATCTCTAACATGTCCAAATATCATAACATGCTATAGAATAGAAGTCTAATGACTAGAAATTAAATGTGCATAATATGTAAAAATTAGTAGTAAATGGCATAAAGTCTCCTTATTACACTTAGCCCTAGGAACATAAAAATGAAAGAGAAAGTGTTATAAACCAATTAAGAAATCTTGGCATAACCTCTTATTGATTTAATCATAAGTCTCATGGTAGGCCAGGTAAAGGTAAGCTAACCTATTTGCACAAGTCAATGAAGTGCAAACACATTAAACATTATGAAATATATCATAATAAATGATCTAGAGAAATAAACCAATAAACTAATCAAATGATTTATTCACTGCAACCAACCAATCAACCTTCAAAAAAGAAGGCTAGCATGCATTGCATTCAATTTTAATGTCTAAATTTTTATCATGAATACTCAACTAAATCTATCTATTCAAATAATCAAAATTCCAAACTATCATACACCTGGGTTTATTTAGTAGTCTCAAACCCAATTATTGGTGCTAGAGACATTACCCAAAACTCACCTATAACATTTTGTACGCATCAAGCAAAGGAAAAATAAGCCTAGTATCATCCTATCATATAATATGAGACTTATATAACAAGCTCCATGCTAATGCATCCCAATGTGAATAAAATACCAAACATCTCTAGAAAGTCTATCTTCAGTTGACCATATAAATCAATGCTATCTCCTAACAAATAATAAACATTCATATATGCAAGCATATACAAACTAAACATTGATGATGAAGGGATATAAACAAAAAACCAAAAGTTTAAGATAATAAAAAGCTTTAACAAAATCCAACAATTGACTCCAAGATCAATTCCAACAATCCAACATGCTCAACAATAATCAAATAGTATTAAAAGATGTTTAAGCATCTCAAAGCAATATCCAACAACTGAATCATATTAGAAATAGTAAAATCATTATATCACAACATTATCGCAATTTTATGACTAACCACAATCTAGCCATAACTCACAGTCTACAAAAAGTTCTAAATTAAGATGTGAATTAAAGAAAGTAGAACGTTTTCTCTAAACATGACCTAAGCACAACTCATAGTTGATCATAAGTTTATGAAATGGCTCAAAATGATAGAAAAGATGAGAAGGAATTAATCATAATTTCATCATGACTCAAGGTAATTAACTATGACTAGATCATAACTCATGGGATTATATGTTTGGTAAAATAGAGGGCAAAAATTTAAAGGAAAGTTTCATGTTTTACCATGACCTTATCATGAAAGGTGGTAGGAAATCAAAATTTATGATTAACTGTAGCAATGTTTTATCATAATCCATCATTAATCAATGGTTTTAGTGTAGAAAGTAAGGTAATAGAAAAGCAACTCAAAATGATCTCTAAATATTCTAAAATTGATAGGGGACACTAAGAATAAAACATTGGTGGCAAAGAAGATAATATCCAATCTCCAAATAAGGGAAAAACATACAAAATTAATTAAATATTAACAAAGGATCCAAACCCTAAGAAAATATGAAATAACTTGGCAAACATAAAAAACATAAAATTTAACAAGATGGAAAAATCCATTTAGATCTATGCAAGACAAATACAATGGCAAAGATAGTAGATTCATCCATATAATTCATAAATTTGAAGTTGTTAGAATATACAATTTGAAAAAAACTCCTAATCTCATAGGTCATTAAAAAATATTAGAATTTGATAGAAAGATTCATGTAAATTATGCATAATAATCAAATGAATATATGTAAAGAAAGAACAAACCCAAACATTAATTTTATAATAATTATAAAATTCTACAAAAATCCAATCGTGTAACTAATACATAAAAACTTAAGAACTAGAGAGAAAAGAAAAATTCCAAAATATCTTACCTAGAAGCAAGAAGCATAAACCTAAAAGCAAAGCACACAAACATAGCCATATATACTAAAATAGCTCAAAGAAATTTGATTTAAAATAGGAAATCCTTATGACTCTATTGAGTTAAAAAGAATAATCTTAAGTTCCTTTCATGTAACCTTTGATGTAAGTTTGCTTTTTAGTTTAAGAGGGTAAAAATTGCTTGAATCCCTCTAAGAAATTCTCTATGTGACCCTGTTACATTGTAACCGCCTCATGCCAAATCATTTCTAACCTTACTTATAATGTAAAATATAAATCACAACATAAATCAAGATATTGTTGAAAATCATGATAGCTAGTGTAAATTGTAAATTATGTTGGAAATTATGCTAGCCAGTGTAAATCAAAATTATGCTAACCAACATAAATCACAAAATATGCTAGTAAAATTATGTTGGGAAACATGCCATAAGAATAAAAATAATGCAAAATTTCAACCTAGTAACATATAAAAGGATAAACCAAGATCATTTCTAGATCTTTTGGGAGTACTTTGCACATCCTGGCAATTGCAAGACCTTTGGCAATTTTTTGAGAGACCATCTAGTAGCAAAGAATGGGCATAGAAAGTTACCTTCGTGATCATAGTAGAGAACACCCCATCCTCCCATATGTCAAATCATCCTAAATCAATTTCATCAATAATTTTAAGACCTCTATTGCAAGGATTAAGTGCATATTAGAGACTTTTGAGGCCTCTGTTGTAAATCCTGATTATTGATTGATAGCTTTTTAAACTTCTAGGAAGGCTATGAACATCTAGATCTGTGCTTCTAAACTTATTTCATAGTTAATACAAGTTTGTACTATTTTTTGTCATTTTATTTTTGTTTCCTATGTACTAGGATCTTATTCCTTTTTATATTTAGTGATTGAATATTCATTTGCACATTTTTTATTCTCTCTCCTTATTTACATTGATCTCGTAACAAATTTTTAAGTTCTTTGGTGATTAGAGAGACTGTCAAAGGTACCTTGGATCTTTTATGCTCATAGATATTGAGGTTGAAATATTCATTTAGATATTTTCAACCTCCAATACCTAATAGTTTCTATCATTACAATTTCTAGATCTAGAAGGAGAGCCTAGTATGCCTTTCTCGCAAACCTAAAATATTTGCAATCTTGTCATTCTCGAGACCATGTCTATGCCTATAGCCTAGCATTGCTAAAATTTCTCTTTCCCTCTTTTGAACATAGCATAATCCTTAATTACACTATGCTTATAAATCCTATTGTTCTTTGCAAGACATCACTACCTTTACAGCATAAATTTTCCCATAGCCTACCCTCAATTTATACTATAGCCAAAATGACATCACAACTAGCTACTTGACTCACATTGTAGTGTATTTTCTATTTTACACTATAGCCTATTTTCTATTTTACAATGTAGACTATTTTCTATTTTACATTCTAGCTACTTATCCTATTTCATGCCATATCTTGTTATCTATTTTATGCCATAGCCTATTGTCCACTTTACATGATAGCCTAATTATCCATTTCACAATATAATTTATTATCTATTTATTTCATGTTGTAACTAGTTTTATAATTTATGTTATAACCTACTTGAAATTTTGATTTATGCTATTAATTACTAATTGAGTATGTTCTTAACTATTTTAAATTGATTGTCATTTATGCCCTTTAATTCTACCATTTTGGCACAAAACATAGCAGATATGGCCAACAACCAAGACTTTCCTCATATCAATAATCTGAAAGACCCTATGATAGTTGAGCATTGCCAATTCCTTAGGAATTTGGATCAAAGTCCTACACATAGAGATATCATCAAGGAACAATACAACTTTATTTATGCTAAAATACAAGCTGGCCTACACATGCTATGTAAGGAGTTATACTTCAAATGACAATACAAGGTAGTTTATAGAAATGGGAAGGAATACATTTCTTCTCTCTATGACCACATAGAACTCACAAAATTCTATATACGTATGTTAGCTCAATTGGTTAACACTAATGATGAAGTTATGACTAGTGAGGAAGCAAGTTTGGAGAAAGATCGAGAAGATCTAGATGAATCTAGAGGATATTCTGAAATTCATCCTCATATGTAGGATCTTTTACAATGATGGATTCTTGATTCTTCCATGATCAACCTATTAAATTCCACCTCATGATAACCTAGGTACCTTCTATACCCTCCCTAAATCAGGCTATGCAACTTTCCTTTTAGTTTGCTACCATATTTATGTTACTACCTTTTCTTTCACAAGTAATAGTAATGTTCTAGTCTTTTCCAATGTAGCCTTCATCAATAATTTCTTTCCTACCACCACCTTTCATGGTATCAGCTAGTCCCTTATTAAGACATCATCTAGTTCTTTCATGATCCCTTCATTTCCAATAATTTCCATATCCCTTAACCTCCCTTTCAAACATCTTTTTCATTTTTAATTCTTCTACAATAATAGTATCATGTCCTATCCTATTAATACTATCATTCATTATGCAACCACACATTGTTTAGTGAATAGTTTCATTTATTAGAGCATCACAAAGCTTAGAACAAGCCTTTCAAATGATCTAAAATTTGTTTGATAAGCTATGTAAGCTTAAAGAAAACACTACTCAAATTTTGGAAGTGATTGACTTTTACTAGAATGAACACATTAACCCTTGCATACCAAAGATAATGCTACCTATGGACATCCCCATCCCATACATCAGCAAATATAGTGGTAAAGAAGATCCCAATGCCCATATCGTCACTTTCCATTCTAAGTATTTTCTACTGCAATCTTGGCCACATACTGTGTTGCAAATTTTCTCCATGTTCTTGTTAGGAAAGGCCTTTGACTAGTATACGACATTGCTGAGAGGTTCCATATCTTCATTGAATGATCAAATCACTCAATTTATTAATTATTTTAAGCATAACATAAGGCCAAATACAACCTTGGACCAAGTTATGAAGGTAACATAGGGGTTCTTTGGGAGGGTCCAAAAATTCATTCAAAGATGGAATGCTAATTTAATGAAATCATAGAACCCATATTTGAAAACCATTTACTAGTCATTTTTAAAGATGCTATCAACAACTTTATTAAACTTGAACTCTACTACTTATATCCTCAATCAGTAAGCCATGACATTTTAGAAATTAAGAACATCAAGAAGTTTGTAGATATGGACCTTTTGGTGTGTTTTTGTGTGCTCAAAACATTAAGAAAGATGAAGCTAAATGTTTTTTGTATGATTTTATGATTATCTTTTTTGTAGTACTAAATACATGAGGAACCAAGACAAGCTAAAGAGGACAAGGAACAAACTATCCTAGATCTCAAAGGAGGAGGTCATCCACATGTCTTTAAATGAACATACAAAGAACATGGTCAAGGACATAATATTGTATGATCAAATTGAACATAATTAAATCATATGAAAGATTACAATTGTAGAGAAGGAATGATGCATTCATCATGTAAAAGGAAGATGAAGAAAGATATCTCTAGGAAGTAGTAGACACCTTGGTAAATTTGGGGTGAACTTAGGGAAATTTCAAAAAGACCTCTTCAAAAATAGGAAGATGTATTTTCCAAACCAAATACATATTTCTTGAGGTAATACATATTTACAAAATGTAGACCAAATATATAAAGACATATTTCATTGAGCAAAGACATTGTCTTGGATGGAGACTTTAGAAAGAAATCTTTCAAGAAACAAATATGTCTTCCTAGATTTGAAGGAAAAATTAGAGAGATGTCTCATATGAGAGAAAGACATCTCCCATGACCATTAGTGACTATTAGCTAGCCATTTCATGAGTTTCAAGAAGTATTTAGCAACACATTAGCTATAAGAAGACTTGATGTGTCTTTAGAAAAGTGCAATCTTTATTGTATTCATTGTATAATCATTTGTAATCATTGAATTATCTATTGCTCTTCATTGTCTTATTATTTTATCTTTGTAAATTGTGTTGTACCTAACTATAAAGGATCAACAAATTCAGTTACAGTCATTACTTATAATTCTTATTCTTGTTGTCATATGGTGTTCAATTTTTTAAGCTTGTTAGGATCCTATGAGATTGAGTTGTTGGTGCTACGATACAACACTGAATGTGGAGCTTAAGATTGTAAAGGTTTTGGAGGCCTTGAAACCATATTTCCAAGCTTGATAAGACCTTGTGGGGTTGAGTGACTGGTGTTTTGGTATAACACTTTGGAGTGGGGCTTGTCGACTATACAGGGTGTGGATCCTTCAACCAAATTTTAAGAGCAAGAAAGTTCAAATATGTGCTTGCGATCTACCCTTTCAGTGTGGAGTACCAAAGTTTGGGATCCACGTAAACTTGTGTGTATGTACTTTTTTTTATAAAGGTTTAATTTTGAGAACTTATTCATATTCCCCTTTCTAAGTTCTACGATTCAAAAGTGGTCTCATAGCCTAGTACTCTTTGTTTAATCATCAACCTCAAAAAGTGAATAGTGGAGAGATATTCTTATACAAAGACACCCATGTTCTATGGAGTCAACATCACTTGTTGGAAAGCTAGAATGTAAGAGTTCTTCAAATACATGAAGCTTGAAGTCTTGGAGTACATCTTGGAAGGCTACACTCCACTCATCGACGACACCACTGGCATCATCATGCATTGCAACAAATGGTCTCAAGAGTAAAAGGATAACTTCATTTTTGATTAAAAAGAAAAAAATTATTTATATTATTCATTGAATAAATTTTAATTCAATAGGATATAAAATGGCCAAAGAAATTTGGGAAAGTTTAGAAGTTATTTATGAAGAAACCTCTATTGTTGAGTAGTCGAAATTGTTAGTTCTTCAAAGTGAATCTGATAAGCTCAAAATGTAAGAAGGTGAGAAAATCAAGGATTATTTTTCTAGAGCTAACAATGTTGTTGTAGCTATTAGAGGAATAGGGAAATACTTGCCCAAAAGTAATGTCATCATTAAAATGATCAAAACTCTACAACTGGAGTTCAGGCCTAAGATCACAACCATGGAAGAAATCAAAGATTTCTTAACTCTAAGATTTGAGTAACTTCAAAGTGCTCTCATTTCCTATGAAATGAATCTCATAAGTGAAAGAGTGATTCATGAAAATCCTATTACTCTAAAGTCTACCTCCAATGAGAAGGAGGTCAATGAGTGTGATGAGGAGATTGAAGATGAGCTTGATCTTCTCTCAAGGAGACTACAATGACTACTTATAAGAAGAAAAGGGACATCTTAGCCACAAAAAAGGTTAAATTTCTTCAAAGGTAGAGAAAGAGGTAGAAATTTTTTAAATTCTTCTAATCTAGATTTCTCTTTCATAGAGTGCTAGATTTGTGGAGGAAGATGCCATATAACCTTTGAACATCCTAGTGATCCAAATGATAGGAAATTTTAGTGAAAGAATAGATCCAATGATGAGGAATCGAAAAAGGCCAACTTTTATACAAGTTAGGATGATAGTAAGCAAAGTGAAGAAGAAGCATGCAATTCTCCTAAAGATTCTCATCTCATTTACATGGAACTTACTGATGAATCTTCTCACATAAAGTTGAACATGGTAAGTGTGATGAGAGGTATAGTTAATTTAAAGAATTTTTTTTCTCTTACATCATTTAATTAGGAAGGTAAAGAAAATAGTGCTTTATAACTTAAAATCTCTTCATGCTAAAATGAAAGAAGAGATCTCAAACATAAAAGCTAAGATTTAACCACTAACAAGGATCACAGAAAAATTTAACATGAGGAGATTCCCAAAGATCAGGCAAAGAATTTAGAGATGCAACACATGAAAATGCAAGCTCAAGCCCAAGCATAGTAACGTTTGATAATTCTGATCTTAAGAATAATACTACTTTTATATATAAAATAAGATTAATGCTTAGTCTTTGCAAAAGGTCTTTGGTAAGGAAATTATGTAGATAAGTGAGAATGAAGAGACATGGAGTTTTAAAAATAATGCAAAAATTGATTCAAAGTTCTATAACAAGAAAAATAAACAAATAAAGACATCACATACACAATCTAATGAAAGAGAACCTAAGGATGAGGAGGTAGTTCATGATAGGAAACGTCATCTCAAATTCCATTAATCTTCTCATTTTATTGGAAAGCAAGGTAAGTCTCTATCTCTTTGCTTGCTAGTTAATAAGAAAGGTATATGAGAAGTCTTAAATTTTCTATGTAAAAATCATGTATGCTGTAATAAGTATCTAGAGCATTTCATTAATTGGTTTTTTGAAGACTTATAATAGCACTTCTAATGATTTCCCTTAGTTTGATTTCTTGTCTTTCCCAATCTAATATTCTTATCATGATCTGTTTCTATGCTCATTGTCTTTGGAATGATTTTTTACATTTATAAGATGAGACAAACCTTTATCAATATTGTTGGATGAAGATCTAGAAATCCACAAATTAAGCTTAATGTTGATCTACAATTATAGTGTGTTTGTGATTTTTGCACATTGACCTTAAAAAGCCCAAGATAAGGAGAATGTATGTAGGGGAAGCCTACATCTCAATCATCTTGAGGGCCATCAATTTAGCGGGAGTCGATGGAGACTTTAGCCAAAATGCACAATGAGAAAGAAAATAACTTCAAGGGGTATTTATTGGAATGGAAAAGTCTTGAATGCTTGACTTTAAAAGGTACCTAATAGTATATGAATATTTAGTTGCTTACCAACATCAATTGTTTGTAAATGATTGTGATTTCTGTAGTGAGTTGTAAAACATGCATGACTTTCATATTCTCTTAATAAATGCTTTTGGTTTAAACCAAAATTACATGATGCTATTTATTATATAATTTATCTTTAGCATCAATCATTGTTGGTCCTCATGGATTTTGAAATGACAACCCACCTATCTGATGTTCAATCATAAGCTTAATCATGAAGTATCTATTTCTATACAACAAGTAGTTGATATTATGAGAAGGGCACAATCATTTTTGGGTATCTATGCTTTTGATTGAGTTATCCATTAAATAATTTGCATTCAGATGTAGATTTTTGGAATTTGGCATGGCTAGCTTTAAGTTATAGATTTCTATATGCTCATTTACCAAGATGAATCCATACTAATTACTTATTTTGAAGATAGATTTCTTACTCCTCAATGTTCACACTTCACTTCAAGCTTAAATGTTGGTTGAAAATATTCAATTAGTTCTTGATATATTTGTGGCAACACTTGTAATATTCTTACTTTCCTATTTGTGATACTTAATGAAACATCTATTTCTATATGCTCTATCTTTAATACTTTGTTTTAATAGACTATTTTTATGTGATCATATTTACATTAGTTGATAAGCATATGAATGTATATTTATCATCATGTTTTACCTTTTATCAATGGTTTTGAATGTTGCATTTCCTTGAACAAACATTAGAGTATGCATGTCTCACTCAGCTTTGACCTTTAAAATTGAATGTTGATGGTTCTTATTATTGCAGCTCCTTGTTTTGACCTCAAAAGAGCATGATGAGTCTCAATATCAGACTCACAATATTGGATCCTTGATATCGGATACACGATATCATAGTAGACCAAGTGACATCAGATACATGATGTCGGGATCTATCTTGTTGCCTATAAATAAGAGATAGGGGTACTTGGTTTTGGATAGTTTCTCTTAGTCCCTTAGCTGAACTCTTGTAGTTTTTCCTTTCCAAAGTTAGAATTATTTCTGAGTGCCCACAATAGGATTCATAAAGTGAGTGGATCTTTATTTGAGCATTGTGTACCTAAGCACACCTTGTGTCCAAAAATAAAGATAAACTTTGTGATAAACCTTGCAACATTTAGAATAGATTAATTATTGATTTTAATGTTATCTACTGTTATTTAATGTTGTTTAATACTTTCATTAGTTAATTAATTTTATTTCTCTATAATTATTAATTATCAATGAATTAGCACACTCATCATGACCACTTCGAGCATACGTGGAACACTTGGTAATGTAGTAATGACTAGCGTATGATAATCCTAGTAGTGTTACACTAGTTTAGGATGTGTCCAGAAAGTGGGAACGAATGCTTGTGTTAGGATTAGATTCACATTAGAGTTACAAGAACCCATTAGTTAATTAAATCTTTTCATTGCGCATACTTAGGAGACCAAGATAAAAAATATAAAAGAAACATAAAAATCATATACCTTGAGTTTACTTAACCATACAATTGTGCCTTACAAGTAAGCTTGGGAAGACAATGACTACATAACTCATCCTTGTTTTGTGAAGGCACATAAGCACTTAATCCTTGGAGTTCAACTATATTACATGTAAACATTCATATTCATATGGTTGGACGTAGGGGTACCTCACTGCTCATCATTGGTTCCATTGTTAGGAATTTTGTTGTTTGTGCACTGATTAGAACTTAGAAAATCATTTGATCATTGGAATGAACCCTTAGAGTTAACTATCCTACAATTACCAGAGAAGGGTATCGCACACTGAGTAATTAATCATGTCTCCTTCATTTTATGAAAGTTCTTCATCGACTAGGTCCGATACCATGAAAAATTAGAGGTAGAGTGCACATGATGATCCATCAGTGCCCCAAGAGTTTCGCATGGTATACACTCATCTTGATAAGTATGTACTAGATTTTACCTTTATCCTCCACCAGGATGAACAACGGTGATGGTGTAAATTAGAAGGTAACATAGTATTACCTCCCAATCACTCAATTTCAAGCATGCTTGTTTGTGCTCTGACACGAATTGGTATGCAACACTTACAATCAGAGTAGGTTGTGCATGAACAAGATTCGAGAGATTATCGACCCATAGAGACACAACGCTAGAGGGATTTGTAACAAGAGAGACATTAGAAATCCATGAAGGGGAACTGGTCTTAAGATGTCCCATATGTCCTAAGTGAAAATGATGGTGGTGAACCTGTCTCGAGAGGTTTTCCACAAAATAATGTTCCTCTCTTTGACCATGGTCAAGGAGTTGTGTACCAGAATCTTCACTCAGCTATTCATAACCTAGGTTCTGGTACCGACATACACAAAGGGTTTGTAAAAGAAACATGAACACATGATAATGATGGACACTCTGATCCTAACCTTGATTGAGGACACGACCATTAAAGAGAAGGTTACAGGCACTGTCATGGTGCCAGTCATCCTTCCTCTTCACCTTCATCATCTCCTTCCCCCTCTCCTTTGGGATCTGAACACAGTTCCAAAGGGAAAGACCATGTGGACAATGGTAAGTGAAATAGAAATCACTAAAAAAAAAATAAAGGGTATGAGGGCATTCTAAAGAGACATATCACAAAAGAAGGGAGATTAGGGAATAGCATAAGCATCATAGACACCATAGGCAGCATGATCATGATGAACCCCTACTTGCCACCTAAATTGTGTTAGATATAATAGAGTCTGTTAGGATCCCAACAAGGCAGTAGAAAGATAGTAGGATGAAAATATTAGACATGAATAACATCCCACAATTTGAAGGGAGATACAATGCTAATCCTCAAAACCATTTAAAAGTATTCCACAATGCATGTGCCTTGCAAAATATAGATAATGAGTGGCAGAAGCTAAAGTTATTTCCATGCACATTGATCAAGGGAGCAGAAAGCTGGTATTGGTCCTTAGAACTGGAATCCATTCATTGATGGAGTACCATGTTAGAGCTATTCAACAATAAGTATCAGACGTACTCCCAAGTTTCCAACCTATGTAAGCAAATCCAAGGATGGAAACAAGGAGGACATGAATCATTAGATGCTACCATGGATAGATATTATTCACTATTACATGATTGCCCTAGCCATGGTTACTCGAAAAATAAGAAACTACGTCATCTCGTAGTTGGTCGTAGGTATGAAATGCAAAGAACGCTTGGGACTTATGCCCAAGGAAGGCTATCTGATCTTAGAGCCATCAAATAGAAAGATTGTTGAAGTAATTTTCCAAGGAGGAAAGTGAGTTGAGGAAAAGAGAAAGTGTCGAGGAGTACAACAAAGATCCTTCCCTTTGAAAGAAGGAAGTTAGATTTTCTGAAGATGAAGAAGAGTCATCACTTGAAGAGATGGTGAATAGAAAGACTTTGCCCATTCAAAAATTTACATTAGAGGTATTAGCAAAGGTGGATCAAATGTGGAATTCACTAGATGACAAATTTCAAACCATATAAAAAATAGTATAGGATTCTAGAGAGAAAAGTAGTGATTAAGAGAGAAGGAAAAAGAGAGAAGTTGAGTATGCACATAACAAGGGTAAGGGCAAGGTTGCTATCATTAAAGAGGTTATGGATTTAGACACAGACAATGATGGTGGATGCAAAATTTTTCAATGTAACCATCCTAAGGGATGTTTCCCCATAGTGTCACATTTGCAAGAGTCTGGGGTATATGCACTAAACCCACAATTGAATAGATGGCAAACACCTAGAAGGTTACCTTATCCTGAAGGTAACCCAAGGCAGTTCCACAAACCCTGGACATATTATCCAAGTGAAGCACCACCACAATTGCATGAATAGTATCAATGGTGGAAACACCCACAATCATGGGGAATGCCACCACCATGTCAATAGTTCCCTTACCATCAACCTGACCCATATGGATCTTATGTTCAGCAACTGATCTCTCCACGTGACTCTACTAGTCACGTTACTCTTTAGCCTCACTACCCAACACCCGAGTACTATAGAACTTCTTCTCCTAGGGGTGATGCTCCACATACAAAATATCCTTCTCATTTGTCTACATCTCTTCCACCCTCAGCTCCATTACCACATGCTCCAACTATACAATGTGAGCTTCCTTCCTAGCCACAGCAACATTACACTACAAGGGTTATTAATCTTTAACTTACTGTTGGTTTAGACAACTGATCAAATAAGAGATCCTTTTTTATAACCAACAATCCAACCAAGTTCTTACAACCACAAGCAACTAATTATCCAAGAACCTCATCATTATTTGAATCTTTGGAGCTCCCTTTGAACCAAAAATCACACCCAACACATATTGTCATATTAACCCATGCTATCATTGATTGGATTAAAGCTGTTGATCTTCCTAGGAAATTCTTTGATCCTGGAAGTCCTCTTATATATTTGCAAATAATTGGAAATAAGCCTTGCAAAGCTCTTTTGGATTCAGGTTCTAGTATTAACTTAATCTCTTAAGAAATGTATAAGGCCTAGAACCTACCTTTGCTAAAGAAGAGTAACATTCATTTAGAGCTGGCCGACTAGTCCATCACTATCCCATTTGGACTAGTAAAGGACATTGTCACCATTGTTTGTGGGTGGTTGTCTCTAGTTGATTTCCTAGTGATCCAATTTAAAAACTATAAGGGGGACTTCCTAATTATAATGGAAAGAGCATGGCTAAGTATGATTGAGTTACACCTAGGAATGCATGATCTTTCCATAGAGATATAAAAAAAGTGCATTTGGAAAGATCAGGAAGAAGAAATTTCAATGCATCACATACAGTGACACAGGGTGCAACTGCGTGTAGAAGTTTTGGTTTGTACAATGCCTAACATTGGCTACATGCAACCAGTGTGCACAAGTATCTAACATACAAAGATGCCTATATGCAGTAACCACAAGATAGGAAGGCACCCAGTGGTTGATAGCTAACAAAGAAAGCAATTTAACTTTATGCATGGAATCAAATAAGAGCTTAACTTGTGCCTATATCGATAGCATAGATTCATTAGAGCAAGTGCATTGCCAACTTCCAAGCACTGACACTAAAAATATCAAGTGGGGGAAGTTGGAAATCCTTGATGTGTTTAAGCAATAACCCCTCAAATTAAAACTATTGCCCACCAGTATGGAGTATACATTTCTCAAGAATGGAAAGTTGGTAATCATTAATGCTAAGCTCACTCCTCGATAAAAAAAAGCTACTGAAGATACTAAACAAATGGTCAAAAGCCTTTACTTAGTCATATCTCGAATTAACTAGAATAGATCCTAGGATATGCCAACATAGAATTTACACTGACCCCTCTATGGAACCTTGATGAAAACTACAAAGACAACTAAACCCAAAGCTTAAGAAAATAGTTAAAGAAGAAATTGAGCAACCTTTAAAGGTTGGGTTCATCTACCCCATTGCTGACAATGAATGGGTTAGTCCATTAGCCATTATACCTAAAAAGGGAGGTAAATGGAGGGTATGTATAGACTTTAGGTTGTTGAACATGGCAACATTTAAAGATCATTTTCCATTACCATTTGTTGACTAAGTCTTAGATACCATAGCGGGGCATTGTTAGTATAGTTTTCTAGATGGTTACAGTGGGTACAATCAAATCGAAATAGCACTAGAAGACTAAGCCAAAACTGCATTCACGAGTCCTTGGGGGACATTCGCATATAGATAGATGTCATTTGGCTTGTGAAATGCTCTAGAAACATTTCAACATTTGGTTCTTAGCATCTTCCAACAAAAAATAGGGAATGGTATGGAGGTTTTTATGGATGATTTCTCTACATATGCAGTGGACTTTGAACAAGCATTGGACCGATTAGAGCAAGTATTGAAATGATGTGTTGACATCAACCTAAGGCTCAATTGGTAGAAAAACCACCTAATGAACCAAGAGGACATTATATCATGGCATAAAGTTTTAGAAACAAGAATAGAGGTAGATTCGGAAAAAAATAAAGTTATCCAAGGAATCACTCGTCAACTTGAAATTGTAAAATATATCCGATCATTCCTTGGACATACTGGCTATTATAGATGCTTCATCGAGAACTTTTCAAAGATTGAAAAACCATTGGTAGAATTAATGAAAAAGGTCATACCCTTTGAATGGACCAAGCAATGCGAATTAGCTTTCCAAGGCTTGAAGCAGAAGCTTGTAGAAACACCCATTCTACAAGCTCTTGACTAATCCATACCATTCCATATAATGATTGATGCATCCCATATTTTTTTAGGATCCATACTTACATAGTTAGATGATCACAAATTTCCCTATTATATTCACTTTGCATGTCATAGTATTTCTAGTGCACAACTTAACTACACCATAATAGAAAAAGAGTTAATGGCCACGGTGTTTGCACTAGAGCAATTTGGGCACTATGTGTTAGGCTATAAGGTATTTGTACACACAGATCATAGTGCGACTCGATTCCCTATGAATAAACCAACAATGAGCCCTTGCATCATATGATGGTTTGTGATCTTGAAAGAGTTTGATCTTACAATAATAGATTGTAAAGGCACTAAGAATGCTATTGTTGATCATTTATCTCAGTTGCAATGGGACAACATAGAGGATGAGTACCCAATTTCTGATCACTCCCCTAATGAACTCCTCTTTGCAGGTGTAATAAACAATCAATCACCCACCAATAAAAATTGGTATAGTAGCATTCTTACTTATCTTCTCACATAAGAAACACCATAAGGGCTAGATGTTAAAAAGAAACAATAGTTTCTCCACCAATTCAAACATTTCATGAAAATCAATAGACACCTTTACAACGTGTGTTCTGATGACTTGGTTCGATGGTGTGTTCCTGATGCAGATCAATTGTGAGTTCTCTAAGATGCTCATGAGGGTCCTTGTGGGGGTCATTACACAAGGAGATCAACAACCATCAAAATATTTCTTGTAGAATATTGTTTGCCTACATTATTTCGAGACACCCATCATTTTGTCTAATCTTGTGAGTGCTACCAACATGATGGGGGAATGACTACTAGAATGAAGAATCCACAATGATGGATTCAACCTTTAGAACCCTTCAACATATGGGGTATTTATTTCATGGGGCCTATTACACCAATGTCCAATGGAAAAGCATACATTGTTGTTTTTGTTGACTATTTTACAAAATGAGTAGAAACATCCACTATTATTGATTGTACATCATCTACCGCTACATGATTTGCTTAATAACAAATTGTAAATAGGTTCAGCATGCCTCGTGCACTTATTTTTGATAATGGTACACATTCTATAGGTGTGATTTTTCAAAAGTTAATGCAACAATTAAGAGTTGAGTATAAAATGACTACACCATATCATCCTCAAATGAATGGTCAAGCTAAAGTTACCAATAGGGAAATCACAAAAATTTTTATATGAACCATTACCAAATATAGACAAGCCTAGAGCACCAAATTGAACAATTCTCTTTGGATATACCACTTCACATAGAAACTCCCTATAGGGTACTCTCCCTATGAGTTAGTGTATGAAAAAATTCCAATGCTTCCTATCCAAGCTAAACTCCATACACTATGTATAACATGTGAACTTAATCTTGACCTCAGTTTAGCATAGAAAGAATGGTTAATGAATCTCAACTTACTAGATAAAAATTGATTAGCCACCCTCTCATCTAATGAACTACATAAGGCCTTCAACAAACAACGTCATGACCTAAGAATTCGAAAAGTCAAATACCAACTAGGAGATAGGGTTCTTTATTGGAAACCCACACATGTATCACAATGAACTAAATTTTAAACACTATGGGAAGGACCCTATATCATTCATGAAAGTTTTTCTTCAAGGGCCATGATGATCTATGGACTTGGAAGTCTAGATAAGAAATTATTGGTCAACATCCAGTAAACCAAACCTTTCCATGAGCCCAAAATGGTGAGTACTAACACTACCTCTATTGATGGACAACCTTGCTCATTATTTTAGATCTCCTCCTTTCAACTTAGTTGTGGGAGAGATGGCCACCAATGTTAACCATTTTAAGCCCTCAGTTTCCTTTGTCCTTTTTGTTTTACACATTCTTCATGTTTACCTATTTTTTTTTACACCATCATTAAAATTTTAAATATTTTGTTATATTTTATTTGATTTATTCTCCATCATCACATAATAAGTGCTTACAATGGTGGGTTGTACTATAATGGTGTTGATTGCTAATGCTTTATTTTTACCTTTGACTTTCAATGTTGAGCCTAAGATATGGTTTCTTTTGATAAAATAGGGAATGAGTCCATGTCATCCATTCATCCATTTAACTCTATGGTCTCCCTTTTTCTTTGAAATGTACTATCCCTTTTTCTAAGCAAACCTAATTAAACATTTGTGGCTTAGTATTCTTCAAACCAAAGAAGGATTCAAATGGATTGAAAAGGGTGTAACTTCAATGGAATTCAATGCATTTGTGCTAGTTCTTCTCTTAGGTACTGAGATGCTTTTCATAAGTTTTCCTCAATTCTGCATTGACTAATATCATGAAGTTGCATGAATCAAATAATTCTTTGCATGGTATGGTTCCCACATCTAAAAAATACTAGTGGGAATTCAAAGCACACCCCTTAGACATCATAAAGGAACATTGGCTACAAGCACTGGTTAGAGCACTGGAAAGACATGTTACCCATGCCTAAAGGTTTCCTCTAACTAAGGCACTTTCTCACTTCCTGCTTCTCTATTCTTCTCTTTTTGGAATGGTGGTTGCTTTGTAGAAGCATTCTTACTAATTCAAGAGGATGGATTAGTCAAGTGTGTTGATGCGATGTCACTAGATGTGGTTAGTTTTAATTTGGATTTGGGCTGAGTTTTATTAAGTCACCCTAACCACCTACTACACAAGGGACTTTACATTACCTTCATTTTGGGATTTCATTTCACTCTCTCTTCTCTTTCCATATTTCTTTCCATATTCCACCTCATTTATAGTTTTATGATTAGTCTATATCTTGGCCAATGCAGTGTTATTCTTTGATGAATTCTTATGGGTAAATTCTTAACTATTATTTCCATATGTCATTCCTAGAGCGTAGGAACTCTTTGGTTTATGGGTTTTTTAGGGCATAGAGGACATGAGCCTACTTTGGGGAGGACCCACTAACAGTCCTTTTTGGTGCAATTGTTAAGTTCTTTTCCCTTAAACATTTCTTGTAATTAACTATTTCTCATTTCACCCCATCCATGACATCCATTTTTGTCTTTGTTTCATTAGCTTCATCATTGTTATTTATCTAATATTTCTTGATCTTCCATTTTTATCCTATTGCGATCAAAGGTTCACTCTTAGTTGTGGGGGCCTATCGCAAAATTTTCCATTCCATTACTTATCTCACCCCTACACCTTATGTAGTTATCAGTTACAAACCTCTAACCTAGTATCTACCATAACTATAACCTAGCCAATGTGCTTCATATCAAGGCAAAGTAGTAACTACATCATATCTTATCTATCCTTGCTAATTCATGATTTTGTTCTGTGTATAGATGGCAATTACATGAACAATGGACTATGATAGGAGGAAGCACTTAGAATGGACTAGAGTAAGAGAATTTATGCAAGGAACAAGCTTGGTCATGTGGCCATGGATGAACAATGATGGTGATTACATGAACAATGGACTAGGATGGGAGAGAGCACTTAGGATGGACTAGAGTAAGAGCATTTACACAAGGAACAAGCTTGGTCATGCGGCCATGGATGAACAATGGTGTGCACATTTTTGACATTAGCAGTAATGCACCACATTTTCTTTTCTCTCTCTCTCTCTCTCTCTCTCTCTTCAAGCTGTCAAATGAGGGTTTGGATGTCATCCATGTACAGTGTTCATGACAATGGTTATGAATACCAATTTTGTAATACATTTGTCAATCTATTCACCAGGTACTTTGAGTTTTTCATTCCATGTTACTGTTAGTTGTTGTTCAGTCAATAATCCCATACCTTCCTAATATTTTGTAAGGAACTCAAGGATGAGTTTTCATTTGTTTGTGGTGGTATGATGAGTCCCAATATTAGACCCATGATATCAGATCCCCGATATCGAATATGCGATATCATGGCAAACCAGGCAACATCAGATACACAATGTCAGGACTTGTCTCATTGCCTATAAATAAGAAAAAAAGGCAGTTGGTTTTGGATAGTTTTTCTTAGTCCCTTAGTCAAACTCTTGCAATTTTTCCTTTTTAGAGTTAGAATTATTTCTGAGTTCCCATAGTAGGAGTCATAAATGAATCTTTATTTGAGCATTATGTACCTAAGCACACCTTGTGTCCGAAAATAAAGACAAACTTTGTGATAAACCTTGTAACATTTAGAATAGATTAATTATTTCTTTTAATGTTATCTACTATTATTTAATGTTATTTATTATTGTTTAATACTTTCATTAGTTAATTAATGTTATTTCTCTAGAATTATTAATTATTAATTATCAACAAATTAGCACACTTAGCATGACTAGTTTGAGCATACATGGAACACTTGGTAACCCAGTAACGACTAGCGTATGGTAACCCTAGTAATGTTACACTAGTTTAGGATGTGTCTGGAGAGCGGGAACAGATGTTGGTGTTAGGATTTGATTCACGTTGGTGTTAGGATTTGATTCACGTTAGAGTTACAAGAATCCATTAGTTAATTAAATCTTTTCATTACATATACTTAGGAGACTGAGATAGAAAATATATAATAAAAAACATAAAAATCATATACCTCGAGTTTACTTAACCATACAATTGTGCCTTACAAGTAAGCTTGGGAAGACAATGATTGCATAAATCATCCTTGTTCTGTGAAGGTGCGTAATCACTTAATCCTTGGAGTTTGACTAGATCATAGATGAACACTCGTATTCATATGGTTGGGTGTAGGGGTACCTCGTCACTCATTAGAGTAGTTCTGAATTTTCACAATTGCACCTTAAAGGAAGGATGCAGTACATTTTGAGCAATAACATGATTACTCTATGGGAATGTATTCATTTAACATCAATGGTTTTCCATTGTGATGCTGTATGGCTATATTTACCTCATCATGAAGATATGTCCATTTTCTAATGTTGCATAAAAGTGAAGATTCTCTAAATTCCAAGCACCTTGCACTACTAATGACTTGTTGTTTTAGAGACAAGTTGCTTAAACATTTTCTTCAACTTCAAGATTGAATTTCACTTGGAAGGTTTGTTCTAATCTTGCAAAATTTGGGGCACCTTCTCATGGAGCTAATAAATACATGCTCCCTATATCTCTTAGGATTATGAATGAAAATTGGCTCCCCATATTATGTGAATATTATTATTCTTTTCTATCTACATTTTTGTATCTTAACCTTTTTGTTACTATTCAAAAAAGGGTAGAGCGGTATGATTATATTGGTATGATTACTAACCCATTTTCTTAAGTTTTGGACATCGCAAAAAAGGAGGATATTGTGGACCTTTCGGTGTGCTTAGAATGTTAAGTAAAATGGAGAAAAAAGTTATTTTTATGGGAATATAGTTATTGTGTTTGTAGAACTACGTACATGGGGAATCAAGATGAGTAAAAGAGGATAAGGAATGAACTATCCTAGAGATTAAAGAACAAGTTCATCCAAATGTACTCAAACAAACATCCAAAGAATGTGAACAAGGACATGATATTGTATAAGAGAACTACACATCATTAAAGGATACAGAAGATCAAGGTTATAGACAATGAATGATGCATTCATCATGTAAGAGGAAGATGAAGAAAGACATCCCTAGGAAGTAGTAGACGTGTTGGCAGATTTGGGATGAACTTAAAGAAAATTTAGAAAGACATCTTCAGAAACAACAAGAAGTCTCTCCTTGACCAAGAACATCTTTCATGAGACAAAGATGTCTTTACAGAATGTAGATCAAATACAAAAATATGTCTTCCATTAAGTAAAGATATCTTCCAAGATGGAGACTTTAGAAACACATCTTTCAAGAAATAAAGAAGTCTTCCAAGATTTCAAGGAAAATTTAGAGAGAGATCTCAAACATGAGAAAGATGTCTCCAATGACTATTAGTCATTGTTAGGTAGCCTTTGCATGAGTTTTGAGAAGGATTTAGCAACACAAAATCTATAAGAAAAATTGATGTGCTTTGGGAAAGGTGAAAGCTTTGTTGTATTTTATTGTACAATTATTTGTAATCATTGGCTTTTTTATTACTCTTCATTACCTTATCATTTTTGCTTTCTATAGTGTGTTGTATCTAACTATACAAGGATCAACAAATTGAGTTGTAATAATTCCTTGTAATTCTTGTTCTTTTTCTCCTGTGGGGTTGAGTTCCATGAGCCTATCAGGATCCTATGGGATTTAGTTGTTGATGCTATGGTAAAACACTCTAGTATAGAGCTCAAGATTGTAAAGTTTGTGGAAGCCTTGAAACCATATTTCCAAGCCACATGGGACCTTCCAGGGTTGAGTGATTGGTGCTGTAGTGCAATAGTTCGATGTGGGGCTTGATGATTGTAAAAGATGTCGACCCTTAAACCATTTTTTAAAAAGAAAAAATTCTAGAGGTGTGCTTGTAATCTACCCTTCAAGTTTGAAGTACCAAAGTTGGGGAGCCATATAAATGTGTGTGTGCGCTTTATTTTATAAAGGTTTTATTTGAAAAATTTATTCAACCCCTCCTTTTAAGTTCTACTATCCACAAGTAAAGACCAACAACAAGTTCTACTATCCATAAGTTCAAGCTTATGTAGCCTACAAAAACCAACATGTGAAGAAGAGTAGGGATAAAATTAAGTAGGCACAAGCAATTGTAGCAACTGCAATAAGAAACATAAAACAAGTAGAGAAACAAAAGAAACTATAACATAACACATCTTCTGCTCCATCTCAACTATCTACCTCAAATAGTTTCAATATAAAAAGCCTAACTCTAAGAATAAGGATTTATCCAAATACATGAAATTACCAATGAAGTCTTTGAAACTTATTTATTAGTAACTTAAGAATAACTGTATCCAACATAAAAAACTATTTGAGAACTCTCATAAGAGGTAGAATCATCTTTGCAAGATTACCAATGATACAACTATGACCATCACAAATGATCCATAGCTAACAAAATGCTTTTGACTTAATAGGTTTTTCCATTATCATCAACTACCTAGTCACCTAACTAATATTTATTTAGTCTTGAAAGATGATTTCTAAAAGATGATCGATATTTACGTGCTGGTATTAAATGCATCTAACCCTATGAGACTCCAAAACCAATTAATTGACATGTTCAAGGGTTTCTTTAATGCTAATAATAACCCCTAGATAATAGCAACCTTCAATATTCCTTATAAGCCTAAACATCCTAGGAAGGCATTTATGGTTAAGATGGCTTTCCATGATCATAACACTCCAACATCATCTAGTGCAAAGATATATTTTTTCATAAGAGTTACATCACCAAAAGCTCCTAAAAATAATTTATTATTAGGGTTCCTCCACCATCTATGAGAAAACCTATAATAACCAATGACCAGCATTCACCTATTGTTACCAACACATCAATGTCATCTTTGTAAACTAGTATGAAATTATCATCAAAATAGGAACAAAAACCACCCATTTCCAAGCCATAAAATAAAACTACCAAAAATAACCAATCATAAAAGGTTTGGAAGAAATTTGGTTCACAAAATCCTATTCCAATATCATGTGTACCCATAAACTCAACAACCCAACTTCTATCAACAAGTCATCCAAAAGAGAACTATAAGTCACATACAAGGGACCCAAGAAGCAGATGTTGAAACATGAGTTAAACATTCTATGAAAGGTGGAGGAAGTTAAGGGCATTGAATTTAAAAAATCATATGAAAATGAAAAATACTTTCTCATAGCCACAAAATAGGTAAACCTCTTTCTAAAATAAAAGAATACATTGCTAAGGCTATATGACTTAGTCATGATCTTCCCTACTCATAGAGAAGCATTAGTGAAAATGTTAACCTCTATTCCCATGAATGAAAGCATGATTGCTAGAAACAAGTCCATTCATTTTATTATTATACCATCCCCACTTAAGGAAAGTTAAAATCATACCATGCTAACCTTTCAAGATAGTCAGGTTAAAACCAATCTTCAAAATGGTGAAGTAGTATGTGCTCCTTTCTTTATTACCATATGCATTAGCTAGTATAAAGTTCACTTTGTTCATGTTGATGATTGAGCAACAAAAAATGTAATACCTTTACCTCTCATCAAATGCTTGGATCTAGTTGATAATACTTAGGAAGCCTCTACTTCCACTTTTAAATCCTTCAACAAATCATAGGTAGTAGTACAAGATTTGATTTCACTAGATTTTATTGTTGGGGAGTGATTTCTCACATCCACTTACTTTTGATAGTTGAAGAAACACCTAGCTTCAACTTGATCATAGAAATGCCATGGTTAGCATGAATATAAGTAGTCTCTTCTCCTATACATTAAGAAATTCACCTACCATGTGAAGGTGGTTAAATAGTGATCCACAAAGAAAACATGTTTCCCTTATCAATTAACAATGTGGACATTGAAAAAGGATTACATGTGAAGTTTCAAGATGAAATTCCTATCATCAACAATGAATCTGATATTAGATGTGAAACCAATGATATTGCAATCATTAACACTAATCTCTTAGATGAGACCTAGGAATACTTTGCATTTAGTATTATGAGTAAAGGGGTGGTAAATACTAAATTGTACAATAGAAGGTCCTTGATCTATTAAATATAAGGAAATTGCTCTACAATTGACACTTCTCCATTTGTTTATTAATAATTTCTTGTTTATTTTTATAGTACTATATTACTTTTTAGATTTTATTTTATTTGCATATTTTCTTTCAAGCTTATCTCCTACTTATTACACTATAGCTATTATATTTAAAATTACATTTTGTTTTAATTTGTAGTTAATATTTATTTTCTTATGCAAAACATAATAATATACATAAAACAAAAACTAAAACAAAATTTGCAAAAGGAATTGTGATGAAACATGTTTTTCTCATGCTCGAACATCAGGTATCTACTGTCAAAGCTGCAACATGGGGTATATAATGTCAAGGCCTTGATGTGACATCGGGTATCCAACATTGGGGGGTATATGCTAGCCTATAAATATAGCACTTGGGCTCCTAATTTGGTAGTCAATTTTTAGTTTCCAGTCAAAGTAGTGAAGCTCTTGTAGTTTATTTTCCTTAGAGTTAAAATATTTTTTGAGTCCCCATAGAATGAGTGTAAGTGTATATAGTTCCTTGTTCAAACATTGATGTACCTAAGTGTAGTAGTGTGATGAGAATAAAAAAAACTCTTATAACAATCCTTGTAGCATTGAGAATAGATTAATATTTTCTTTATTACACTTTCATGCACTTTACTTTAATAATTTTGAATTAAGCAATTACTTTCCAATCGTTAATGAACACAAGCACGACCACTTCAAGCATACATATAGTACTTGGTAACCCAGAAACACTTAATGTTTGGTAGCCTAATAGCACTATATGTGTTCAAGATGTGTCCAAGAAAGTAAGATGCTTACTTGTGTTAGGCTAGATAGGTAGTAAATGAATTAGATCTTAAATTACTCCACTTTTCATTCTTATTGTAGGTGATCAAACTTATAAAATACAAAATAATAAAAATCATGTATCTTAATTACACTTAAAGCATACCCTTGAGCCTCACATGTGTAGTTGGGAAGACAATGAATGTTTTCAACACCCATTTCACTTCTCAGAGAAAACTAGTATACTAGAGAACTATAGGTCCATGAAATTTTATTGGATCATGTGAAAATGACTTAGCGATTTGAATGGTTGGGTGTAGGGGTACCTCACCTCTCATCATGGTGTCATTGTTAGGGAAATTTTGGTTGTTTTGTGTGCTATTAGGACCTAGTAAAAGTATTCAAATTGTTGGAATGAACCTTAGAGTCATATCACATGTTAAGATTACTACAACAATATTTAGAAGCACACTTTTATTTCTATTTTTCTAACATAAAATATCTTCTTCTCACAGGAGAAAGTCTTTACCCAACTTTGATAAAGCTTATTAGCCAATGCCTCAATAATATTGAATAGTATATGCCCATCCTAATGAGGATATACCAACCTTCACCTTCATCTTACACTAGGATGAATAGCTACGATGGTGTAACATGAATGGCAACATTATGTTATCACCCAATCAATCTATTCCTATAATGCTCCATCAAATACTTATATGATGTGGCCTTTAAGAATGTAATGATGAGTATGTTGTGCAAGAAACTGATCCTAGGGCTTATCATCACACTGAAGCACAACATCTACAAGATCAACAACTAGAACAATGCCATGAATCTTTGAAGGGAAAAAGATTTAATGATTATCCATTCCTATTATACTAGCAAGCTGGTGGAGAACCCTTCTCTAAGGGTTTTTCATTTAATGAAATTCCTCTCTTAACTTTGGTGAAGGAGGTCAAAACTAGAATTTGCAATCTACAATTCACAATCATGGTTCTAGTAAAAATGGATCTAATGAAAAGAGGGATCTATAGAGGCAAGTCAAGCCAAGGATCTAGACAAGAAACAAGATTGTGAACATGATCACAATCATTGAAGAGGTGGTAGCAAGCACCATGATGATGCTGGTTCCTCTTCAATTTTCCCTTCATCATCATCATCATCTTCTTCTATCTCTAATGGTGAATGTAGGAGGCAAGACTGTGATAGAGGGCATCATAGGCACCAAAATGAAGGCCTCAATGAGCCTTTTCTTGCTACCCAAAGTATGCTTAATATTGAAGAGGTAGTAAGAATTCAATAAGGAATGTGAAGGATAGTCAAATCAAAAGGTTAGACATGAATAATATTCCTTTATTTGAAGGAGGAATATAAATTTAATCCATAGAACCATCTTCAAGCTTTTCAAGATGCATGTGCCTTATAGAACATAGAGAATGAGTGGAAAAAGCTTAAGTTGTTCCCCAAGATACTCATCAAAAAAGTAGAGAATTAGTACCAATCCTTAAATTTGGAATATATTAGATGATGGAGTATCATGCTCAAGTTGTTCAATGATAAATATCAAACATACTCCAAAGTATCCAAATTAAGAAGGAAAATCCAAGGATGGAAATAAGGAACACATGAAGCCTTGGATGCCACCATTGACTAATACTATTCCTTGATGCACAAATGTCCTGGCCATGGTTATTCTTAACTAGATCAACTTTGCCACATTATAGATAGGCTTTGATAAAAAATAAGGAGAATCCTTGGTGTTTATGCCCAAACACGATTGTCAAAATTAAATTCCTATTAGATACAAAGAATAATAGAGTAGGTAGCTAAAGAAGAGTGTGAATTAAGAAAAATAAAAGTGTAGAATAGTATAACTACAATTCTTCCATTTGGAAGAGGAAGGTTCAATTTTACAATAGTGAGGATGAATCCGTACTTGATGAGAGGGTGAATAAGAAAACCTTTCCACCTTAAAAATTTTAATTTGAACTTATGGCCAAGGTTGATCAGTTATGGGATTCAATAGATAATATATTCCAAGCTATTTTCAAAATCACTGAAGAGTCCAAAGAACAAGGTAGTGATTGTGAGTGTAGGAGGTGCAAGGAAGCTAAATATACATATCACAAAGGTAAGGGCACGATTGCTATAATTAAAGAAGTTATGGATAGTGAATCAAATGATGATCATGGGTGTGACATCTATCAGTATGAACATCCTAAGGGATGTTGTCCTATTGTGTCACATCGATAGGAGTCTACGATGTATACCTTACATCCACTAATTACACAAAGGCAAACATCGAGAAGGTTATCTTATCCTCAAGGAAATATTAGGAGGTTCTACCAGCAACAACAATATTATTCAAGTGGAGACCCACGATAATCATATGAATAGTGGAAATAACCACAATCATGGACACTGGCACTTCCAAGGCAACAATATCCTTATCGACAACCTAATTCATATGGTTACTATGGTTAGCAACCCATGTCTCCAAGTGACTCCTTTAGTCATGTCTCTAATTTTTAGCATTACTACCATCCTTTAGATTACTATCAAGCTCATTTGCCACATAAAATAAGGGATACCACCTCTTACCCTTACCCTCCTCCTATCCCTACACATACTCCTCTTCCAATTGCATAGCTACCACCTACTCCAAGTATGCAAGGTGAACTGCTAGTACAACCATAATAATGTAACACTATGAGGGCTATTAATCTATAACCAAATCATTAATTATAGGGGTTGAATGCATGATTAAGCAAAATATCTTTCTTTCAACCCCATAGTCCACCTAAGCCTTCAGATATACCTGTAGTTGACCACCGTGCTCCTGCATCTTCCATTGTATCCAATACCTTCAAGTCCCCTTCAAACCAAACTTTGCCCAGGATCCATACTATAATGCTCACTCATACTGTGTCTAATTGAATCTATGTAAGAAACCTTCCTAGAAAATTAGCTGATCCTAAAAGTCCCCTAATTTACTTATAGATTGTTGGAAATAAACCATGAGAGGCTCTTCTCAATTCAGGTTTTGGTGTTAATTTAATTTATCATGAGATGTATATTTCTTGAGATCCACCCCCTCTTAACAAGATCATCATAAGATTAAAATTGGTAGAACTATCCATCGCTATTCCATTGGAATTGATAAAAGACATTGTAACCACTATCTGTGGATGGTCTTACCCTACCAATTTCCTAGTAATCAAAGTGGATAATTGCAAAGGGGATTTTCCAATCATCATGGGAAGGGCATGGCTAAGCATCATCAATGTAAGAATGGACATTTGAGATCTTTTCCTAGAAATATCTAAATAAAATGTATTTGAAAATATCGAGAATAAGAGTGTTCCATGTATCAGATACAACAATACCTAGTGTAATTGTGTGTAGAAGCTTTGGGCCCTAAAGCAAGCATCTATCTTTACATGCAAACAGTGTGTGCTAGAAGCAGAAATTCAAATGTTTTTGTATGCAATAGCCACAAAATAGGAGGGCCCCTAGTGGCTAATCGTTAATTCTAAAAGTAGCACACTTTTCATAAAACCAACTAAGAGCCTAACATGTTCATATGTCACAAGAATGGATTAACTCAAGCAAGTTTATCACCAACTCTNCCCGATCTCTACAATCCCTTCTCATAACATTATTCACCTCACTACTACATGCAATTATGAGCCTTTTTTCTTATGTAGTATAGTGCAACATCGTAACCATGATAGTTGTGTGTTGTTTGGAATGAAGGCATGATCTACATTTAACTTCTCAAGTGCCCATAGACATCTATAGAAGTGGTTATGCAAGGGCATTATGGTAGGAGCCTACTTTGTGGAGGACCCACTTGCATACCTATTTTTATCATGCCTTTGAACTAACCCTCACATACTCTAGAACATTAATGATAGTTTCTCTAACTTTATGCATGATTTTAGGACCACTTCTCATCTTTTCATTAATTTTTCCTATTTTTCTATTTCCATATCCATTAATATTTCTTGACCATCTTCTGAATTAGACCTTTGGTTTTAATTATTCAAAAACCTATGTGCTTCCAGAGTTCCGCTTATTAGTCATGGGAGCTAGGAACACCTGCTTTACAATTTTTAAAATTTTTCTAACATCCTATTTTTGAACATCATGGTAACTAATAGTAATTGATCAAAATAATGTGAACAACTTGATGATTTTAGTTACCTCATAGCCTTGGACATAGTATGTTATAATCACCTTATGCTTGAAAGAAAACTAAGGGATCCGAAAAGGGTTAATTAATGGGAAACTTTACCAGAACTAGCATTGATCCTTTGGTGACTACAAATGATGCTAAAAAAAACACCTAAGGAAGAAGGGATTTTGGCAGGCACAAAAACAAATCCAAGAGAGGAAAAATAGAGGATATGACCATGGACAAATCATAGCACATACAAGATAGTAGCTCTAGCATCACATGTTTGCTAGATCCATGGGATAATGAGAATAAATTTTAGTTCATCCTTCAAGAATGTTCTGCATAATCAAAGAATCATTGGTATAAAAATCAAGGTTGAAAGTTTGTGACTACTAGCAACAACATGAAGAATCATCTTCAACAGATTCTTGAAGACCTCTATAAATTTTGTAATCTTCAAAGTTTATCTAGAATTTTTATCACCCTATCATTATGTATGCATCCACTAGAATAAAATTTTATTATGTGCCACTCATAGTTAGTTAGTAGTTAACATCAGCCAATAATTCCATACCTTCCCAATTTTGTAAAGAAAGCTCAGTCCTATCCTATTAACTCAAGGACAAGTTTTTATTCAATTATGGGGGTATGATGAATCATTAGATGGGTGGGTTATCTGATAAAAAGTTAACTTTTTGGTTGGCTCCAATATCTTAGCCTTAATATCCTAGCTCTGATAACAAGGCTCCAATAACAAGGCCCTGATGTTGGGTATCTGATACCTAGGCTCTGACATCAGGTGATGCAATGTCAAATATCCTATATTACGAGATATACACAAGCCTATAAATATAGCACTTGGGTGCATGGTTTAGACATTAGTTTCAATATTTTTGCATTATTTTTTCATAGTTTTGTTAATAGAGTAGCCAAATTCTTATAGTTTTATTTTGTAATCTTAGAGAACAATCAGTGAGTACCCACAGAGTGTATCTAAGTTAGTTGTATGCAGTCTTGTTGAAGTGGAAATGTACCTAGACATATTCCATGAGTGGAAATAAGATCAAGATTGATTTTTATTCATTGCAACACTTTGACTAAGATTAGATTTACTTTCCATGAAAACTACTTTTCATGTACTTAGTTAATATTTACATTTTAATGCATGATAATTAATTTAAGCACATAAGTACGATCACTTTGAGCATGCGTATGACTCTTGGTAATCCTTACAATGCTTAACATTTGGTAATCCAACAA
>MNCI01000545.1:0-16914 GCA_015680685.1 Gnetum montanum | reverse complement strand
TTTTGTAACCTTCAAAGTTTATCTAGAATTTTTATCACCCTATCATTATGTATGCATCCACTAGAATAAAATTTTATTATGTGCCACTCATAGTTAGTTAGTAGTTAACATCAGCCAATAATTCCATACCTTCCCAATTTTGTAAAGAAAGCTCAGTCCTATCCTATTAACTCAAGGACAAGTTTTTATTCAATTATGGGGGTATGATGAATCATTAGATGGGTGGGTTATCTGATAAAAAGTTAACTTTTTGGTTGGCTCCAATATCTTAGCCTTAATATCCTAGCTCTGATAACAAGGCTCCAATAACAAGGCCCTGATGTTGGGTATCTGATACCTAGGCTCTGACATCAGGTGATGCAATGTCAAATATCCTATATTACGAGATATACACAAGCCTATAAATATAGCACTTGGGTGCATGGTTTAGACATTAGTTTCAATATTTTTGCATTATTTTTTCATAGTTTTGTTAATAGAGTAGCCAAATTCTTATAGTTTTATTTTGTAATCTTAGAGAACAATCAGTGAGTACCCACAGAGTGTATCTAAGTTAGTTGTATGCAGTCTTGTTGAAGTGGAAATGTACCTAGACATATTCCATGAGTGGAAATAAGATCAAGATTGATTTTTATTCATTGCAACACTTTGACTAAGATTAGATTTACTTTCCATGAAAACTACTTTTCATGTACTTAGTTAATATTTACATTTTAATGCATGATNTTAATTAGCAATTAGATTAGTTGAATTGATTATAAATTGACTTTCAACCTATTGTTAATTATAGAACAATAAAATATAAAATAATAAAAATCATATGCCTCACTCTAGACTAAACCATACGTGACAAAACTACCACTAGTCCAAGTCAAAAGATAATGAACTGTGATCAAGGCATAGTTATCTAGATGCCACAACTATTCCCATCCATATAATTTGACCAGATCGTGTGTGAACGCTTGTGATTTTTATGGTTGGGTGTAGGGGTACCTCGCCACTCATCGCTTACTTTACTTAGTTAATGATACATAATCTCTTTATTGAGTTAGTACCCTCACACTGTAGTCAAGGAGATCCCAAAACTCATGAATGCATTTCATAGCTATGCACTTCTAAGACACTAACAAATAAGATATCTTATATCTTATAGCTCCTTCACTAAGTTGGCTAAGTACCTATATCTTGATATTTTTTCTTTGAAAGAATTCCTCTAAGTCCATATGGGCTAGAAGTAGAGTTTGATCATTTAGCATCTATCCTCCCCTCTAGATGTGAAACCTATCCATAAAATTAGAAATGAGTAAACTAAATTATCATATAATTAAGCACAAATATATCAAATCATGCATAATTCACCCTTCTAACATATAGACATTGTCCAAATGATTTTGGAATAAAGTAACAAGCCTATGACCCAACATTAAAGTATTAGCAACATTGAATTTAGAGTTTTTTTGCTACTCCCATATGTGGAATAACTCAAAAATACCTATTAGGAGCCTCAGGATTAGCCTAAATGTATTCTAGAATTTAGTTGGAAGATCTAGCTAGTATTGTCTCTACAATTACACTAAATACATTAGTAGCTAAGTGTAACCATAGTGTAACACTATAATTCTATAATAGGCACTACAAGAACTCCTTGGCCCTAGGCATGAATCATACATAAGCCTTTTCATGGAGTGTCATGTTTGGCATGGGGCTATTCTAGAAAGCAATTCTCATACAACAAAGGATGCCAACCACCTCCACTACAATGAGAATTTGCTTCAAAAATGACCTATTGTTACCCAAATAAACTTGCTAAGTATTAGAACCATCATGACATAAAAAAGCCACATAAGCAATATGTAACTAATCCTAGTGTGAATAACAAAGACATGTAAAATGAAATTAAATTGAAATTCATTAATGAAAATAGCATAAGATATCATGAGAGTAGGTAGACTAAGTTTTGAGCTTAGCATAAAACTAGCTGATAGTCTAAATCCCCTTGGTAGCATAAAGATAAACAAGCTAGTGTAAAAAAATCATCAACATGGAAGAACCATTTAAATTACTATGAAGTACCATTCAATTCAAAATAAAAATAATTGAAATATTTTACTTCATAAAAAAAAACACCCTTGTGATGAAACATCATTATTATAATATGTCAACAAGGATGCATCAAAGCATCACCATTGATGCATGTTCTGATGCATCGATGCATATGCATGAATGTGGCATCTATGTCTACCTATATAAATGCATGCACCCATCACATTTATTGCATTGGTTAGTCAATATCTTAGGAAAGTTCCTATAGTATATTTCCTTTAGAGAATATTTTCTAAGTGCCCAAAATAGGAGCAAAGAAGTGCATGGATCCTTATTTGAGCACTAATGTATCTAGACACTTCGATATGATGACAATAAAGATGAACTTCTTAAAATACCTTGCAACACTTGGAATAGAATAGATTTACTTTCACTAATATTTACTTTATTTATACTTAGTTAATGTTTATGTTTTCATTCATGTTAATCATTCAACAAAATGAGAATGACTAGTTTTGAGCATAAACACATATTTGCTTGATAATCTAGCAGTGTTATTACTTGGTTTGCCTAGTAGCATAATGCTTGGTAATCCTAGTAGTGGATACGTGAGTTTAGGATATGTATAGCAAGCTAGAAATGAAGACTCATTGTCCCTAGGATAGTTTAGAATTTATCTTCCTATTGTTAATTAGTTTAAATAACTAATTGCTATATTACCATTAAGATTAGCTTAAGGCCATAGAAACATCAACCTTCATATGCCTTATTTTCTACTAAACCATACGTGACAAAGCTACTACTAGTCCAAGTGGGAAGATAATGTCCTAAAATAAATGCTTAACAATCTCAATGCCCCAACATGTTCCATCGATGAATTTGACCAAATCATGTGTGAACACTTATGCTTCATATGCTTGGATGTAGAGGGTACACACTACTCATCATTGGCATCGTTGTTGGGGATGCTTCTAGTTATTTAGATGAGTTATATTATACATGATTACTATAACATTATTAATGATCCATCTTTTAAAAATGTATTAATATTTCATGTCACACACATGAAAAACATGTCTACTTCACATACGATCAATAATGTATTGTATGATAAGAACACTTGTAGGATAAATTATAGGATCTATACTAAAGAGAATTGCAATGAAATACCTAAAGTAGGGGTTTCATATGCTTATTTAGATCCTTACTACACTCAAAGACTATGTCCAACTAATGCAACAATCCTAGAGGAGATGGAGTAATTCCTAGAATAAGGAGGGCCTCAAGGTCTAGGCCTTCTCTAAACCTAGAAAAGATAAATCAAGGGACCATGCGGGGAGATATAGGAGCCATGGTGATTCTCCAAATTCTCCATCTTTCTCTTCCTCTTCAACATCTAGTTATGATAAAGATGAACTTGGGTATAGAGATAGAGCTCCACTAAGGCGTCAAGATGAAAGTAGAAATAGAATGCAAGGGCAAGATGAAAAACATCAAAGTGAGAATAGACAAGATTAGCATAATCAAACAAATAGAAATAGAGATTATTACCATGACATGTCTAATGATAGTGAACCCTTGTTGACTACTATGGGCATGACACAAGTTACAGAGGTAGTTAGAATACATCATAGGCATCAAAGGGAAATACACATCAAATGGCTTAATATGAATAACATTCATACATTTGAGGCAGACTATAATGTTGATCCAAAACATCATTTATAAGTGTTCTATGATGCCTAAATCTTGCAAAATCTTAAAAGTGGAAAAATCTTAAGATCTTTCCTAGGACACCAATAGATGAAGTTGAAAGTTGGTATATATCATTGGAACCAGATTCAATCCACCAGTGGTCCATAATGCTAGAGCATTTCAATGAAAAATACCAAACCTATGTGAGAGTGTCCAAGTTGAGAAAACAAATCAAAGAATGGAAACGAAAAAAAACATGAATCATTATTTCTTTGGATAGATACTACTCTCTAAGACATAGATTCCCAAGCCATGGATTTTCTCAAAAATATTAGCTTCTCCACATCATGGATGGGCTTCATAATAAAATGTGGAAGACCCTTGGGATCTATGCCCAAGGTCAGTTATCAAAATTAAAAGCCCATTAGATACAAAGGCTAATCAAATAGGTCGCAAGAAAAGAAGGAGAGCTATATAAAAGGGAGAATGTAGTGGAAAATAACTAGAATTTAACTCTCTAAAAGAAGGGGGTCCATATCTATGATGAGGAACAAGACGTAGCTCTTGATGAACTAATTTCACAACAAACCTTGCCAATGAAAAAGTCTATCACTAAGCTTGAGGCAAGAATAGATAAGATGTGGAAGTTGATAAATGACACAGTTATAACCTACATTGAAACCATAAAGGAGAGTGTAACATAAAAGGAATCAAGTGACCAAAAAAATAGGAAAAAAGACCAAGGAAACTAGTAAGAACATTTATCAACAAAAATGGAAAATAGCTATAGTAGGAGAGGTTATAGACTTAAATACAGAAGATGATAATGGATGTGACATCTGCCAATATGAACATCCAAAGGGCTACTACCCAATTATGTTACACCTACAAGAGTTTTGGACTTTTCTTTGAATCCCAAGTTCATACAAAAGAAAATGCCTCAAAAATTACCTTACTTACAAGGTAATTATAGGTAGTCCTACCACCAACTATACTATTCTAGTGAGACTTCTTATTAGCCTCAAAACTACTATTAACTGTAGTAGCAAAACCCAATCATGCAGGATTCCATCAACAAGGCAACAATACCCTTATTTCTAGATAGAATTGTATGGATATTACATTCAAAAACCTATTTCTCCTAATGGTTCTACTTCCTCTACCTCAAATAACTACTATCACTCTCATGAATATCATCAGTCCACAACATCTCTTATGGGATCACCACCTCATACCTGTTATCCTTCATCACATCCTCAACATTATCATACTCCTCTCCAACATATGATACCACCAACAACACATGAAGGATCAACACCACAACATCAATGAATGAATGCAACTTGTGTTGTGAACATACAAGAAAATGATAATGTTGGTAGATCTCAAAAAGAGTCTCAAAAATATCTGTACTTTAGGAATATTTCCTCACATGGGCACAAAACTCATAGACCTACTAACTTATCAAAAGAAGCACAAATCCAATCTAATGCAACATCCTTCCTTGCAATAACAATATCCCCTAATCATACACAAAAGCCAATAGCCATCACCACTTCAGCACAAGACATAAAAGATGAACCTATCATCATAGAAAGACATTAAAATCCATGAATTACTAATAATGATCAAGTCTACATTTGTGGGATAGAAATTTGAAATGTCAATATGATCCCTATACCAATCCACAAAAAACTTAAGGAACAAGGGTTTGTACAAAATCAAGGCTACATAATAGCCACTAAACCAAAAGATACCTAGTGGCTCAAAAATGTGAATGCAAAATCATTCCAAAAATGCATGGAAACATCCAACTTACTTATTAGCTCATGTCTCACGTATAAGCTTAGTCATGGGAGAGATGTCCTATCCTAAATCAAGGACTAATAAGTGCTTTTGAACTTTTTTATTTTATACCATTTTTAGTATGTTTTCCATTTTCTTGTATCTTTTATGATTTTTTTTATATTTTTTCCTTATTTTTTTTTATTTGAATTTTCCTTATATTTCTTCATTTTTCTTTATTACCATCAAAACCTAGTGCAACTACAATTGCTATTAATGATGGTTTGAAATCTTACTAATTACTTGATTGCAAAATGACTAGATTTCATTTTAGAACTTTAATGTTTACTAATGGACATTGGTTCTTTTCATGATAGTACGTAGTAAGTCCATGATATGCACTACTTCACTTAGCTCTATGGTGTTTCCTCATTTTGAAAATATGAAGTCACTTCTTAATAAGAACTTGTAACAACTTGGCAACATTTGTACTTTTCAAACTTTGAAAAAATTAAGTGGATTGAAAGGGTATGACTTCAAAGGAATTTGTCACTTTTTGTACCTACCTACCATCTGAGTTACATGAGTGTTTCCATGGATTTCTCACCAGTACACTATCAACCAATAATAGGGACTAAAGTCTTTGCATAGTGTGGTTCCCATTAAGAAAAACAATAATAATGGGAATTAAAAGCACACTCCTTAGACATAATAATGGGCTAAAATAATTGGTTATTGATGAGGTACCCCTACACTCAACCATACGAATACAAGCATGTACACACAATCCAGTTGAACTTCATAGATGGACTAGTTGTGGTATCTAGATAGTTACACGTTGATCGTCGTTCACTATCTTCCCACCTAGAGTAGTATTTCCTTGTCACATATGGTTTAGACCAGAGTGAGGTGTATGATATGATTTCTAACACTAGGCTACTCCTAGAGACAATGGAAAATAATCTTGATTAAACTAATAAGTAATAGGAAATTAAGTCTAAGCTAGCCTAAGTGCGATGAGCATCCATCCTTAATCATTTATATGCATCTTGAACCTCGTGTACTACTTATAGGATTACCAAGTTCACATTACTTGATCACTCCTAGATACGCTACTGGGTTACCAAGTAGTTACACTTAAATGTTTGTGATTAAGTTATACTCATTCCATGTTAATCAATAGAAAGTGTAGATGACAAAAAATGAACTATAAACTAAAAGGACAACAATAAATAATTAACAATTAAAGTAATTAAAAGCTTAAGTAAATGTTGTAATGATGGAGTAATCTCAATCCTTATTATTTATCATGTGTGTATCCAAGTATGTGACACTCAAACAAAGGTTCCATACAATTACAATAATCACAGTATGGGCATGCACTTGGAAAAGAAATGGAAAACTGACAAAAAGACTCAACCCTAAGACTTACCAACCAAAAGACTCCTCCCTATGTGGCTAAGTGCTATATTTACAGGCGAACACAGGAATCACGATATCGTGTATGCAATATCATATCTAGGCTAAGATATCAGGTACCTAATATCTTGTACTCAGTATAAGGTATTTGATATCTTTTACTCGATTTCACATACCTGATATCATAGCTTGGCAAACCATGATCCATCATACCCCCACAACTAAATAAAAACTTGTCCTCAAGTCAAACAAAGTAAGGAAAAAGTTCATTCAATTGCAAAAAATGGATAGGTATGGGATTATTGAATGAATATGGACTATTCCATGCCATAGTGTTGGATTAAACAAAATTTGGACACATTTACAAAATACAAAACTTGTGAAACTCATGTGGTTCCTAGTGGTGGTGGCTCCTCCATGGCTGCCTTTCCTTTGTCCTATGCTCTAGGCTTTTGAAATTGATACCTTCGAAGAAGTGCCTAAAGTTTCTCTTATTTTTTCTAAGGATCATTAACCATCCATGTTGATGTTCCAATGTTTGATGGAGTTAGCACTTCCCACAAACATGGAAGTTGCAGGAATATTTGATTAGCTTTGACATACCATGCACAAATAGTCGTTGTTCTTTTTCATAGGCTCTGGCCCTAACCTCTCCACCTTTTTCTTGGCTAGACTGTGTAGTGAGAAGAGTTTCTTGATGGATGCTAAATGATTGTGCCTCCTGATTTTCATGTTTTACATGAGGTCCTTAGCCTCTACCTCCTCTAAGGTGTTTAGTTGCATCTTTAGAAGGTCCTCCTTGCTGTCCTCTTTTAAAGGCCATCTGTAATCACACAAGGACCGATTGTTAGTAAGGTTTCTTAAAGAAATTTGGTTATCTTATACCTTAATCATTACCTTTAATAAATGTTAAATTTATTACTTAGTGTGATTCTAGAGTTAGAGATTTTTCAAGGAAGTTGCCCTAAAAGTTTAATGTTAGGCCTGATCGGTTTAGGTAACACATAAAAAGGATATGTAATGGTTCTAACGAACATTCGATAAAATGATGACAAAGGAAAAAAAATAGATTTGGAAAGGGAGTACTCAGAGGGTATAAAATGATGTGGTGGTGTGCAAAAAGTACAAATTACAAAAGTCACACAAGTGGGTCCTCCCAAAAACAAGTTCCAACCTATAATGCCTTTGCATAACCACATCTTAAAATGTTCGTAGGCATTAGAAGGGTTAAATGCAACCCACACATGTGCATCAAAACACACATATGTTAAGCACCATTGTTATGAGGTATGAATTCTATGCCACACAAGACACAAGTTATAAGTACTTAGACAGTGAGATGAGACGAATTATAGAAGGGATTGTAGAGATCAAGATGTAAGGTAACTTACCTTGGGAAAAATGAATTCTAAGTGTTGTGTGTGATTAAAGTACAGTTAGCCTTTTTCTCCAAGGTCAAAATCAAGTCCATACCTTTGATTAGTGACATCACATTGTTTCATCTCAATGATAGACAATCATAAGAGAATCATGATAGCAAGGCATACGATTGCTTGGCATTTTCCACAAGGGAGGAGTGATTTAAATTTTTCTACAATGCACTTCTCTTGGTCTTTTCTTTTTCTCTTCATTTCTTATTATTTTTTTCCTTGCTTTTCATTTTCTCTTCTATTTTTTTTTTCTTGTCTTTTTCTTCTTCTAGCAATTTGTTTCACTTTGTCTTTCCCAAAAGTGATCTGGAGAAGCTACCAACCTTTAGACATGAGTGCATGTCTTTCCAATGGAACGCCCCCCCCCCCTCCAGAACAACATTGAGTTCCTTTATTGAGTACCTTTATCATAACTCTTACTCCCATTTTTTGTTATATCTACAAGGATCTTAGTACAACTAAGCTACATGATAGCATCTACAGATGTCACCAAAGAGAATCCACAAGTCCCCTCGATGTCACACCCCTTCCATTCCCTCTTAGTTTGTTACTCTTCACTCTAGGCATAATGAATACAAAGTTGCTTTAAGTTTTAATGAAAATAATAATATCATCATACCCAGAGTAGAACCTCTTATTAATAGAATGGGTGGGTGGATGTTATGGGCTTACAATCCAAATAATTAGTCCCTTGAGACTCAATAACATAGAATAACACCTCAACTAATAGGTCACATGAGTATTTTATTCATAGATGAGATCACCCTCAAAAAGATAAAATGACAAATTGAAAGATGAAAACTTAGAAAATCAAAAATCAAAAAATAAAAAATGGTAAAACCAAAGAAAGAGAAAAGCATTTACTAATTCTACTAGTTATAATGGGGGATGTTCCCCATGATTGAACCTTGGATCATGGCGGGAATTAATAAATGAAAAGTTTGGATCCATGCATATTGGAACTATTAGGGTTCAGTCATATCCAAACCACTGGGTGTCTTTTGGTGTGGTGGTAGGAATGTACCCAAATTTGGATTCACACACTTGATTAAAGTAAGCATAGTTGGGTGGATTATAAGATGTGGTCATATGATAAGGAGTTGATCCACTATGGCACCTGTGATCATATGATGATATGCAAGGATCAATATATCTCTTCACATTATCATATTCATTGGGCCACATGGTTTTTGAAGTGTTAATTGGTGGCCGAGATAAGGTAATAGAAGGTGTTGAGTTTTAAGAGGAAGGTGCATCATAGTGCTAGACTTATGCTAAGTTGACAGGTGCAATGGGTTCAAAACTATGCTATCTCTTTCTATGACCATGCCTAAAGAAAGGACGCTTTCGATGTTGTGGAGGACCCCCATGACCATTGACAGTAGCAACACAAGTAATGTTTGTGGGTTGATGCTGTGGTGCAAAACCTTCTGGTATTACTGCTGGCGATGTAGGAGGAGGTGAAGGATGAGAATATTGAGAGTAAGGAGAAGTATAAGTAACATGAGGTGGTAATTCCATAGGAGAGGATATTGATATATGATACTTGGAAGAATGATAACGATGAGGTGAAACAAAGGATGTCGATCTAGTTGTAGAAATAGGATGTTGAACATAATAAGCACTTAGTTTTGGGTGATACGAAGGGTGTGGCTAGTTTGGTGATGGCCTCTCCCACGACTAGGGCTTTTTCCATAGTAGTTAAGCACAATACTGAGGTCAATAAGAATTTACCCATGGATAGTATGATGAGTTGTGGAATTGCCCATAAAGTTGTGGAATAGGGATGCGCCTAACCATGTACTTTTATATGAGATTTGGATGTAACATTATTTCCCAATGCTCATGTAGATGTAACAAGATTGGGCATTGGAATCTTACATGATCGTACAGGAAAACATCATATTGATGCTTTATGTTTTGTGCTTGATCCCCTATCCTCATTCTCTTCAGCCCTTCTTTCCAATTGTTGAATAGTGTTCTATCTTATTTCTAGGTTTGGTATCCTCTATTTATTTTAGTCATAAAAGTTATCTTGCGTGGATCTTCCCCTAATAATGTCTACATATTCTCTACATTTTTCATGTACCTACTCCATCATCTTGTTGACCTTTGCCTCGATTTCATCTAGTGATTTTTTTATTGGCAAAGGTAGAAATAGTTTCACCCCCTCAAGGTGAGCTTATTTCTCCTCTTTATGATTATGGACCTTTGTTACTTCAAGAGTTTGGTCCTATTGAGATTTTTCAATATTCTCCCATTTGGCTTATTCTCCTTCTTCTTTTGCTACCAATTAATAAGCTCCTAGAATTGATGGGTTTGTAGTTCATATAGTTGACTTAAGGCATACATCCCTAGGGTATCCCTTATTTCATTATAGAGCCCATCCATGATGTGATACACTATCCTTTCCTCAAAGAACCCATGGCCTGGACATTTTTTTAACAAAGAGTAATATCTTTCTAAGGCCATGTTCAAGGGTTCATGTTGCCCTTGTTTCCACTCTTGGATTTTTCTCCTCAAGGTTGACACTCTTTCATAGGTTTGATATCTTTTGTTGCAGAGTTCTACCATTGTGGGGGCCAACAATGAACTGATTTCAGCTTTAAAGACCTATAACATACTTTTTTTTCACCAATGAGTGTCATAGGGAAGATCCTAAGTCTTTGTCACCCATTATCAATATTGTTCCATGCACAGGCATCATAGAAGGCTTGTAAATGATGTTGCGAATCTAAATCATAGCCTTCTAAAAACTTGGAAAACTTGTTTAAATCAAGCTTGGGTAGATGGCTTTCCTTCTGATGCCTACGGGATGTTTGAACAACCTTTGTTATATGCATTAGGCTCTTAGTGGCCAATAGGGTTTCATCATCACTAAGTGGGTTGTGAGCTTATGACTTGGGACAATGTTGTCTTTGTTCATGTTGGCATTCTTGATTTTTCCCATAGGTTTGATTTTTATTTCTACACCAACCCCTTGATAAATAGTCATCCATGTCACAACCTAATGTTGAAAGAGCAAAGAAAGAGAGGGAACTAGAAAATTCATCATGACTTTTGTAAGTCTCCCAATCATCCCCTGCTGTACTCTTGCTATTCATTAAGAAGGTCCTAGGCCTTACAGGCCTTCTCATTCTAGAGGATTTCCCATCTTCACAAGAGGTGTATGAGTTGGATGACAAAAGTCCTTTAGTATCATTGGGGTGTCTATGAACATATGAAACTCCTACATAAGTTTGAGTACTCCAAATGTCGTCATTGATTCTCTAATGAATTACCTTGCTAGATGCTGCATTTTCACTATCTTGTGAAAGAGACATTGTTGTGAATTGTGTGTGACTTAATTGAATTTAATTTCTTTGTCTAAAAGATACATCATTAATATCCTATTACAGTGATCTTGTATGATATAACTAATCTAGATAACTAGCACCATCCTTGGCAATGGCGCCAATGATGAGCAGCGAGGTACCCCTACACTTAACCATATGAATATGAGAGTGTATGCATGATCCGATTGAACTCTCTAGATGGACTAGTTGTGGTATATAGATAGTTACATGTTGATCGTAGTTTGTTGTCCTCCCACCTAAACTAGTATTTTCTTGTCATGTATGATTTAGTCAAAAGTGAGGTGTATGATATGATTTCTAACACTAGGCTACTCCTAGAGATAATGGAAAATAACCTTGATTAAACTAATAAGTAATAGGAAATGAAGTTTAAGCTAGCCTAAGTGCTATGAGCATCCATCCTTAATCATCCATATGCATCTTGGACCTCATGTACTACTTCTATAATTACTAAGCGCACATTACTTGAGTACTCCTAGATACGCTACTGGGTTAGTGTTTGACACATCCCTCTTGGAGGCCATAACTTACAACACAGAGTAGGATGTGTTGGAAGTCCACAAGGAGATCATAGTTCTAACAAAATACATTACTTTCTCATGGAATGTCAAGACATAAAAAGAATAAATGCTACAATTTATGTTATCACACCATGAGAATCTTTCCAAGGTGAATATGAATTTGAAGAGGTTAACTACTAAGAATCACAATCTCTCAATGGAGGAGGTTCATGCCCTTTCCCAAAAAATAACAATTAAATAAATCATATGGAAGAATGAGGTACTAAAATTTAAATGGTTTAAAGATCATTATAGGGACCAAGTTGGTCTCCTCAAGATGGTAAATGAAAAGGAAATTCAACTGGCAAAGGAATAAGTGAATGAGATCCTCTAGTAACTTCAACAAGGAGGTGATGTGTGGTAGCCCATCTTTGATGAACTCAATAGGTATAACAAAGCTAAAATCCACCTCAATAAGTTGTAGATCAAAGATGATAGAATACATGAAGTTAGCCAACCTCTGGTATGTAAACTTGGTAATGTTGACTATTGAAAGGCTAAGTTCAAAACTAGAGAAGTGTTAGGCTCCTACTTATTGTATAAGGCAAGGTTTAAGACCACAACAACACAAAGAAAAAGTTGGAAATAGCTAATGCCAAGCTTGAAGGTCTCAGCACATCCTTAATAGATAAATGATCAATCATGGAGAACTTGACCAAGAGGATGAATGACTACCAAAAACTATAAAATTCTATTAGAGACAATTCACTCTCCTCTTTATCAATGTTAAGAGGTTGTTCCTAGTCATGTTGTCTCCATGGGATGTCCCCATACCAACTCACATTGGCAATGCTACATAGACTATGTATGATCCTTGGAGTATGGAGGAGAAGATGAATGCACTTTTAGATGCTTTCTATCTTTCACCTAATGTTGTAGTTCTAGCAAGATAGTTGCAATTACCTCAACCTTAACCACCACATGCACCAAAGTCAAGGGAATATTTTTCAACACCTCATGAGATTCCACCTCCTTGGCCTCTTTGATATTCTTCTTATTTTCAGTCGTTAGAGGAGTTCTAGCTATCAAATTTTGTAAAGGTTTTCATTTTTTTTCATGACCATCTATTTTTTTAAAACATTGTTAATCTATATACTTGGGTACTTAGCATTAGTTTCTCTATTAGTTAGTCAATTGATGATTCCATTCTTCCCAAATTTTGTAAGAGGATCAATCCTCCTTTTGTTCACTCAAGGATGAATGTTTAGTCAATCATGAGGGTATGATGAAACATCATCATTAGGTTGCATCAATGACGATGCATTGACAGATCCCCATCAATGCATGTTTTGATGCATCAACACATATGCATTAACATGGTATCTATATCTACCTATATAAATGTCTACATCCATCACATTTATTGCATTGGTTAGTCACTAGCTTAGTGAAGTTCTTGTAGTTTGTTTCCATGATAGTTAGAATATTTTTTAAGTTTCTGCAATAGGAGTTAAGAAGTGTATGAATCCTTATTCAAGAGCTAATGTACCTAGATACTTCAGTGTGATAGCAATAAAGATGAACTTTTTGAAATACCTTGTAGTAGTTGGAATAGAATAAATTTACTTTCACTTTCATTTACTTTCCTTGTACTTAGTTAATATTTATGTTTCCATGAACATTAATGATTCAGTGGAATAAGCATGACCAATTTTGAGCATAAGCACATATTCGCTTGGTAATCCCAATAGTGTTATTACCTGGTCCACCAAGTAGCATAACACTTGGTAATTCTAGTAGTGGGTACAATTGTTCAGGACATATATAGCAAGCTACAAATGGATACTCATTTCTTGTAGGCTAGTTTAGAATCTATCTTCATGTTGTTAATATTTTTAAATAATTAATTTCTATACTACCATTAAGATTAGCTTAAGGCCACAACAACATCAAGCATCATATGCCTCGCTTTGGACTAAATCATACATGACAAAGCCACCACTAGTCTAAGTGGGAAGACAATGACTCGCAGTCAATTCTTAATAATCTAAATGTTGAAATTGGCCCCATCTACAAAATTTAACCAAATCATGCATGAATGATTATGATGCGTATGGTTGGGCAAAAGCGGTACCCCCCACTAATCACCTAGGAAACTAAAAATGCTAAGCATTGAGCATAGTTGGATCCAAGGAGAAAATAAACTAATGATAACATTAGACTAGAATCATATTGAAGCCAAAACAAATAATGAAACATGTTGATAGTATTAATAATCATTTTCCCAAATACATGTCCTAAAAAATTTATATGTGCTAAAACAAACCCCAATGCATGTTGTCAAATAATTACCATGCAAATGAAATATGCTAACGTCTCGAACCATAACTGAAGTATGTTATATCTACTAGGAGTAGATAAAATATCTCATACAACATAGTAAAATATGCTAAAACCTATAAAGTGTAGGAAAAAAATATGTTGTGTCTACCAAATATAGGTGAAACCAAATATGTTACTAGCTGGATGTCCATAGAAAATGCTAAGGCTTACTATGATTGACTTGAACAGAAAATGCTAAGGCCTACAATGACTAATGCTAACAAAAAATGATAAGGACTACCATGGCTAAAAACTATAAGAATGCTAAGTCTTACTATGGCCAAAAATGCAAGGAATGCTAAGTCCTTCTATGGTTGAAAGTGAAAAAATGATAGCACCTGATATGGCTAAAAAAATGCTAGGATCCACAAAAAGCGAAAAATATGCTAGAACTTAGAAAAGCATGAGAAAACATGATAAGTGAAAAGGGTTTTTGGTAGTATAATTGGGTGTTGCAATTGCTAAAAATGCACCTGCTATCGAATTTGGTAGCTTAGATTGAATAATGCATTCTATCACCTCTATGTCTACCAATGCTCCACAATTATCTACTCTACTATTAGCCATCATTGTCATCATAAATCTATATTAGTATCATACGTGAAAAGAATTGTGGTTTGTTCCTACCCCTTAATTTTTTTATTCCATAACACTTTGCATACATTTACCAAGGTCAAATTTCAAACAAAACCCTTAGTGTAAAACTTCAAAATATACTATTTCCTAGCATAATTTTCTTGGTACCTAGGCATTATGCTAGAAAAAACACTTTCTATCATAAATAATGTAAAGTATGTATGTGGAGAAAAACTGCTAGGATAACACATTGCTAACATAAATCTTGAAACATGCTACCAAACATGTTTGCCCAACATAAATCCTACACATATGTTGTTTCCAAGAAAACATTGTCCTAAAAAATGCTACCTTTTCCCTTGAAATGCTACTAAGGTCAACTACTAAAAAATGTTTACTAAAAGCCTTGATGATAAAAACATTGTCGTTGGAGGATACACTGCCTAGAGAATACATGCTACCTAGAGAAATATGATAGCTAAGGAAAAACATTAGCCTAGGAAAAAAAATCTACCCTAGTAAAAATGTTATCTTAAGAAACATGTTGTCTTTGCCTGGCTAAATACACTACCAAATAAGAAATGCTAACCATTAAAAACATTGGAAGAATATGTTTCTTGGCATAAATCCTAAGAAAAAATGTACCAAAAATACTTGTCTCATTGAAAACAAATTCTACTAAAATATGCTATCTAGCACAAAAAATTGAGAATATGCTACTAAGGAAAAATGCCAAAGAAAATATTCTCTTTGTCATAAACCTTGGTATAATTTTTATAATATGCTATGCCATTGGGAAATATGCTACCCTTGCCAGAAAATGTTTCCTTTGTAAATATGTTGCCCTACCTAGAAAAATTTGCTACCTAAGGAAAGAAAAAATGTTGGTGGGGAAATATGCTATCAAGTTAAGCCAAACATGCTGCCAATAAGATATATTATTTTTATGATAAGAAAATATACTATAAAACATGATCTCGTAGGTTGCACAATAATATGATACTTGTATGCTAATCAAACGAAGAGATATTGCATAAATTAGAATATATTATCATTTTAAATAGTTTTATTTATTAATGTATGACACAAATGTCATTTTCTATATTCATTTTCTTGTGCAACATTGACTAATGTAGATGTGATGATAACTTAGCTTACCTCAACATTTGACTAGATCATTTGGTAATATCACATAGCCAATTGACAAAGGATGCCTAAATTTTGAACCTAGTAACCTTATAGAATACACAACCATAATCAAGAAGTCATTCAAACTGTCAAATTACATAATAAAAACTCTAGATCCAAAGTCAGTAACATTACTAAGGATCCATTAGTAGAAATCTCTATTACAACACATAATAATGAGGGTAATACTTGGAAGCTAATTTTTACACTGGAAGCTAAACTCACTTAGGATATCACCAAAATGATACAATATAATATCAAAGCTTTTGCTTGGTCTTATGAAAGCATACCTAGAATTGATCCATGACTCATCCAACACAACATCATACTAGATATATGTATAAAGCTTGTTAAACCAAAGGTTCACAAGATTCAACCTAACTAAGCACTAGCCATTTGCAATGAAATTAAAAAATTACATCAAGCTACTTTCCTTAGAGTTGTTGACTATGTATACTAGATATCCAACATCATGATAGTTCCTAAGAAGAATGGAAGCATCTCTAGATGCATAGATTTTCATGACTTTAATAAAAAAAT
>MNCI01000542.1:1187651-1208459 GCA_015680685.1 Gnetum montanum | reverse complement strand
GTTCACTCTTGTTGTCATGAATACTAGTTTTGTCTTGTCTTGTAATGATGATCCGTTCACATGTCATCCCATTAGTTCCATTTTGAGTCAATAATCCCATACCTTCCCAATATTTTGTAAGGAACTCGAGGATGAGTTTTTATTTAGTCATGGGGGTATGATGGGATGCGATATCGCATGGGCCGCGATATTGCGTACACGATATCGCGTCTGCCATGATATTGCGTACATGATATCGGGTTTGCCACGATATCACATCCCACGCAATATTGTGGTCCGTCGCCAATTCTATAAATAAGAGGCGGCTCTCCCTTGTTTCTCATCCTAGGCCTAGACCATAGCGAAACTCTGGCAGTTTTACCTCTCCAGAGATAGATTAATTTCCATGTGCCCGCAGTAGGAACTCCAAAGTGAACGGATCTTTATTCGAGCCAATTTTGTACCTGAACACAAGTTTGTGTACGACAATAAATATGAACTTCTTGGATAAACCTTGCAGTGCATGGAATAGGCTAATTAGGACTTTATTTATTATTATTTATTATTCGTCATTTAAATGCTTATTAGTTGATTAATTCTTTCTCAACCCTTCTCTCTTAGTTAAGTGCCTCAGTACGACCACTTCGAGCATGTGTTTTACGCTTGGTGATCCCAGCAACGACTAGCGTTTGGTAACCAAGGTTGCATCGGTTCAGGGTGTGAATGGTAAGTGAGAATGGATGCTGATGCTAGGTTAATTAAGGCTTAGTTAGTCAGTTAGAGTTAGTTAATTAGTCTCTTCACCCTTCACCTTTTAGCATAGGAGATAAAACAGAAAAGACACAAAAATCATATACCTTAGACTTACTTAACCATACAACCGTGACAACTACAAGTAAGTCTAGGAAGATAACGAATGATTAACCCTAAGTGTTCCATGAGGTGTGTAGGTACTTAGTCTACAGAGTTTGACCGGATCACGCATGCTACGCTCATATTCGTATGGTTGAGTGTAGGGGTACCTCGCCACTCATCAGATACCAAGTAGTCATACTTAGATGCTTGTGATCAAGTTGTACTAATTTCATGTTTAATAACAATAATAATTAAGGAAGTACACTAAGTGAATGCTGCAGTAATGAAGTAATATCAATCTTTATTTCTAGTCATGTGTGTGTCCAAGTACGTCACACTCGAATAAATGATGTCGTATAATTACAATCATCACACTGCAGGCATGCATTGGGAGAAAGGGTTGAGAAAGACTAAAAATGAAAACTAACTTCTAACTAAAACCCTGTTTCTGATTGACTCTAAAACTAACTCTCGACTCCTTATGCCTACACATGTATTTATAGGTCCACATAGGAGTCACGATATCGCGTATGCGATATTGTGAGCCAGGCCATGATATCATGTATGTGATATCACATATTCGATATTGCAGGTGCGATATCGCAAGTCCGATAATAGGGGTCCGATATTAGCACCTGGTTAACAAGGGTCCGATATCAGCACCTAGTTAACAAGGGTCTGATATCAGCACTTGACAAACCACAACTCATCATACCCCCACAACTGAATAACAACTTGTCCTTGAGTCAAAGAAAGAAAGTGAGGAAAAAGTTCAATTGATTACATAGTGGATAGGTATGGGATTATTGACTAACTAGAAATTTATTCATGTCACAATGGAAAATTGAATACAATAAAATTGGGACACAGACATAAAAATTACAAAATTTATTGGAACTCATGTGGTTCCTAATGGTGCTGGCTCCTCCATGGGTGCCTTTCCTTTGTCCTGCGCTCTAGGCTTCTAAGATTGATACTGTTGAAGAAGCACCTGATGTTTCTCCTCTTCTACTTGAGGATTATGAGCCATCCATGCTAATGTTCCAATGTTTGATGGAGTCAACACTTCCTATGGACACGACAGTTGCGGGAACACTTGATTGGCCTTGACATGCCATGCCACAAATAGCCATCGTTCCTTTTCATAGGCTTGGGCCCTGACCTCTCCACCTTTTTCTTGGATAGATTGTGTAGTAACAGGAGTTTCATGATGGATGCTAAATGATTGTGCCTCCTTCTCTACATGTTCTGCATGAGGTCCTTGGCCTCTACCTTCCCCTAGCTATTCAGTTGCACCTTGAGAAGGTCCTCCTTGTTTTCCTCTTTTAGGGGCCATATATAATCACAAAAAGATCAATTGTTAGTAAGGTTATTGAAATAAGTTCAATGATTTCATACCTTACTCATTGCCTTTAATAAATGTTGAATTCTTTGCTTAGTGTGATTTTAGAGTTAGAAATTTTTTTCAAAGAAGTTGCCCTAAAAGTTTAATGTCAAATCTAATTTGTTTAGGTGATACATAAAAGGATATGTAATGGTTTTGAGGAAAATTTGATATATGATGATAAAGGAAAGAATAGATTTGACAATGAAGTACTTGGAGGGTATAAAATGATGTGGTGGTGTGCAACAAGTACAAATTACAAAAGTCACACAAGTGGATCCTCCGCAAAGCAGGTTCCAACCTATAATGCTCTTGCATAACCACACCTTAAAATATCCATAGGTACTAGAAGGGTTAAATGTAATCTACACTGATGCAACAAAACACACACATGTTGATACTACCATGATGAGATATGAATTCTATGCTACACAAGACACAAGTCACAAATTTATGAATAATAAGATGAGGTGAATTGTTGAAGGGATTGTAGAGATTGGGACATGAGGTGACTAACTCAGGGCACAATGAATCTTGTGTGTAAGGCATGATTAGCGTGTCATTAGCTTGTCATTCCAAAATCAAGACCAAGTCCATTCCTTCGATCAGTGACATCGCATTGCTTCTTCCCATGATGGACAACCATAAGAGCACTATGACAGCAAGGCATACGATCACTTGGTGTTTCATTCAAGGGAGGAGTGGTTTTGCTTTGTGGCACTTGTTTATTTTTTTTTATGTTAATGCTTAATCCAGAGAAGCCACCTATCTTTAGGCATCGGTGCATGTCTTTCCAGTGGGACCTCCTAGAATAGCATTGGGTTTCTTGATTAAGTGCCTTTATTACTCTTATTTTCATTTTTCATTAGATTTACAAGGATCTTAGTATAACCGGGCTGCATGGTCATTCCTACAGATGTCACCAAAGAGAATCCACATGTCCCCTTGATGCCACACCCTAGCCATTCCCTCTTGGGCCATCCTTCTTGGCTCTGGGCATCATGAGTAGAAAATTACTTTAAGTTTTAATGATATCAAGAATATCATTATACCTAGAGTAGAACCTCTTATTCATAGAATGGATGGGTGGATGTTGTGGGCTCGTTGTCCAATTAATTAGTCACTTGAGACTTGATAACATAGAACAACACCTCAACCAATGAGTCACATGAGTGTTTTATTCATAGATGAGATTACTGATAAAAAGATAAAACAATAATTGAAAAGATGAAACAACAAATAAAAAGTTAAAACAAAAATTTGAAAAATGAAAAATTGAAAAACAAAAAATTGTAAAATTGAAGAAAAGGAAAAACATTTATTAATTCTACTTGTTAAAATGGAGGATACCCCCCGTAACGAAATGGTTGAGCATGGCTAGAATTAATAAATGGAAGGTTGGAATCCTTGCATGTTGGAAACATTAGAACCTAGTCATATTTGAACCACTAGGTGTCTTTTGATGTGGTGGTTGGAACGTACCCTGAGTGGGGTTCACACACTTGATTATAGTAAGCATAGTGGGCAAGTGATAAGATGTGGTCAATCAATATGAGGTTGGCCCACTATAGCACCCTTGACCATAAGATGGTATGCAAGGATTGATATGTCTCCCTACGTGGCGATATTCATTGGGCCCCATAGTTGTTGGAGTATTGATTGGTGGCCCAGAGAAAGTAACACGAGGTGTTGGATTTATGGAGGTAGATGGACGCCATTGTTGAGCTTGTGCTATGTTGGAAGATGCATTTGTCTCAGAACTATGCTATCCCTTTCTACGATCATGTCTAAAGAAAGGACGCGTTTGATGTTGTAAAGGGTTCCCACTACTGTTGATAGTAGAAGCACAAGTAACATTCATGGGTTTATGCTGTGGTGCAAACCATTTTGGTACAAGTGATGGCGATGTGGAAGGATGTGAAGGATGAGAATATTGAAATTGAGAAGGAGTGTAAGGTGCCCAAGTTGGTGGTCCTGTTGGAAAGGATATGGGTTGATAGTATTGAGGAGAATAATAATAATTTGGCGAGATAGAGGATGTTGACCTAGTTGGGGAAACAGAATGTTGAACTTGATAAGCATTGGTGTTCAGATGGTATGAAGGGTATGACTAGTTTGGGGGTGGCCTCCCCCATGACTAAGATTGTTGCCACTGTGATCGAACACAGTATCTCTGTACAAAATTTGGGTGTAACAATCTTCCCCGATGCTCCTGTAAATGTGACAAGATTGGGCATTGGCCCTTGTGGTGATCATATAGGCAAATGTTGCATTGATACGTATGATTGGCAGTTGAGCTCTTATTTTTTTCAACCCTTCTTTCTGATTATCTAAGGGTATTTTGTCCTACTTCTTGGCTCGTCATGACTCTACCTCCAATAATGTTGGCACATTCTCCTCATTTTTATGCACCCATTTCATCATCTTATTGATCTTTGTCTTAATTTCATCCAATGATTGTAGTGTTGACAAAGATGGTTCCACCTCCTTAAGGTGAGTTTATTTCTCCTCTTCATTATCATGGGCCCTTGTTAATTTAAGGTTTTGGGCCTGTTGAGATTTTTCAACATTCTCCCATCTAGCCATTTCTCCTTCTTCTTTTGCTACCCGCTTAATAAGCTCTTGGAGTTGGTGGGTTCGTAGCATGTATAGTTGACCTCAGGTGTACATCCCTAAGGTTTCCCTTATGTCATTACGAAGCCCATCTATGATATGGTACATTAGACTCTCCTTGGAGAACCCATGGCCTAGGCAGTTATTTAATAATGCATAATATCTATCTAAGACCATGTCCAAGGGTTCATGTTGTGCTTGTTTCTACTCTTGGATTTTTTTCCTCAAGGCTGACACTCTTGCGTAGGTTTGATATCTCTCATTCAATTATTTCTACCATTGTTGGCCAATGTCAAATTAAATTTGGTTTTAAAGACTTGTACCATACTTTCGCTTGGCCGACGAGTGTCATAGGAAAGAGCTTAAGTTTTTTCCATCCATTATCAATGTTTTTCCATGCACAGGCATCATGGAAGGCTTGTAGATGATGTTGCAGATCTAAATCATAGCCTCTTGAAAACTTAGGAAAATTGTTTAAGCTAAGCTTGGGTAGATGGCTTTCCTTGTGATTCCTATGGGATATTTGAACAGCCTCTTGTATTTGCGTTAGGCTTGTAGTGTCCAGTAGGGGTTCATCGTCACTAGGTATGTTATGCATTCATGAGTTGGAACGATGTTGTTCATAGGAAACCCCTACATCAGATTGAGTACTCCAGACTTCATCTTCATCATTATATAATTCATTGGTTCTCCAATGAATTGCCTTACTAGTTGTTGCGTTATCATAGTTTTGTGAGAGAGACATTGTTATGAACTTGAGTGTGATTTATTTGCAATTATTTCTTTCTAAAAGATATATCGTTAATACTTTGTTACAATGACCTTGTATGATGTAACAAATCTAAATAACTAGTACCATCCCTGGCAATGATGCCAATGATGAGTGGCAAGGTACCCCTACACTCAACCATATGAATATGAGCGTTTCACACATGATCTAGTCAAACTTTACAGACGGGCTAGTTGTGGTATCTAGATAGTTACTCATTGATCGTAGTTCACTATCTCTCCACCTGGACTAGTATTTGCTTTGTCATGTATGGTTTAGTCTAGAGTGAGGTGTATGATGTGTTCCTAAACAAATGCTACTCCTGGAGGCAATGGAAAATATCTTTAATTAAGCTAAGAGGAAAATGGAGAGAGAGTTAAACTAAGAGGAGATAGGAAGGGAGAATTTAAGCTAGCCTAAGTGCGATGAGCATCTGTTCCTTAATCATCCGTACACATCTTAGGCCTCATGTATAACTACTACTAGGATTACCAAGCGCCTGGCCTAGGTACGCTACAGGATACCAAGTAGTCACACTTAGATGCTCGTGATCAAGTTATACTCATTTCGTGTTTACTAACAATAATAATTAAGTAATTACACTAAGTCGATGCTACAATGATGAAGTAATCTCAATCTTTATTTCTAGTCATGTGCGTGTCCAAGTACATCACATTTGAATAAATGATGTCGTACAATTACAATCATCACACTGTAGGCATGTATTGGGAGAAAGGGTAGAAAGACTAAAAATGAAAACTAACTTCTAACTAAAAACCTATTTCTGATTGACTCTAAAATTGACTCCCGACTCCTTGCACCTACATGTGTATTTATAGGCCCGCACATGAGTCACGATATTGCGTATGCGATATCATGAGCAAGGCCACGATATCATGTACATGATATTGCATATCCGATATCACAGGTGCGATATCGCAAGTTTGATATTGAGACTCATTAGATAACAAGGGTCCAATAACAGGGGTTCGATATCAGCACTTGGTTAACAAGGGTCCGATATTAGCACCTGGTTAACAAGGGTCTGATATCAACACCTGACAAACCATGACACATCAATAGGGGATATGATGAAGAAGATTGGAGTGCGCTCATGCAAACTAGAATTTCTTACACTCACACTAATCCATATTATCCTGATTTCATATTTGTCTTTCACTAGGATGAACAACTAAGGTGGTGAGATTTACAAGGAAACATTATTTTTACAAGAATATTCTACACCATCCATGCTGCAAGCAACCCTCATAAGGTCAGACAGGCCACGTACAAGAACGGTAACATATTACAAGGCATATGACCAAGCCATACCAATCAACATAAGCTCAGGTAAGAAGGGGTATGAAGACAAAGCATGAGCTTGACAAAGAAAATAAAGTACCACAGGTGGTTGTCCTATAGGAAAGAGATGATATTATGTTCCATACAGAAAAATTCTATGAAACCCATGGATCTCAATACCAAACACTAGTCATCTGTACTAAAGATCCCATCAAAATACAATTGAATTTAGCTCTTATAGAAACACCTAGAGGAAACAAGAAAGACTCCACATTTAGGAGGAACTTAAGGCCTAGAACCTTCACTGAATCAAAAAGGGACAAATTAAGGAGTCATAGAAGAAGAACTAGCTAGCATAATTCTCCAACTTTTTCCTCCTCCTCCTCACACTCCTCCAGAGAGTATGAAAAGAGAGGAAGAAGAATGAGGTATCATGATAGGAAGAGACAAAGGAATCCTAAGAGACATGATCATCATAGAAGACATCCTAATTAAGAAGAAGATGATTATGAACAAAGAAAAGAAAGAATTAGATATGAAGAGAGAGAGCATTATAAGCATCCAAGGGGTCACCATTACAACAAATTTTGCGAACTTGAAGATTATGAACAACCCCTACTGGCCACTCACAACATGATTAACATCAGAGAAGTAGTGTATATTCCTAGCAGGCGTATAAGGGATAGTCACATCAAAAGACTATACATGAATAATATTCCAAATTGTGAAGGTAGATACAATGCACATCCACAACATCATCTTCAAGCCTTCCACAATGCCTATGCTCTCTAAAACACTAAAAACAATTGGTGAAAACTAAAGTTTTTCTCTAGAACACATAAAAGAAGAGGAGAGTTGAAACAAATACTTAGAACTAGAATCTACTCGAAGATGCAATATCATGTTAAATCTCTTTAATGACAAATATCAAAATTATTCTAGAGTGTCCAATTTGAGAAAATAGATTCAGGAATGGAAGCAAAGGACACATGAATCCCTTGATGTGGCAATGGGTAGATACTATTTCTTATTACATAGATGTCTAGGCCATGGATTTTCTCAAAGGGAGCAACTATGATACATTGTCAATGGGATACAAAATAAGACAAGAGAAATCCTTGTGGTATATGCCCAAGACATGTTATCACGATAATAGCTCATTGAATTTAGAGACTTATTAACTAATGGTAAAAGAAGAAGGAGAGTTAAGAAAAAGAGAATCAACTAAAGAATACAATAAAGATCTTGCCATTAGAAAAAAGGATGTTAGAATACGTTGATGAGTGGCAAGGTACCCTTATGTTCAACCATATGAATATGAGCATGTATGCGTGATCCAATCAAACTCCGTGGACTAACTAGTTGTGGCACCTAGATAATTATATGTTTGATCACAGTTCACTGTCTTCACAATTGGACTAGTATTTTCTTTGTCATGTATGGTTTAGTCTAGAGTGAGCTGTATGATGTGGTTTCTACTACTTTGCTACTCCTAAGGACAATGAAAAGTAACTTAATTAAGCTAATAAGCAATAAGAAATAAAATCTAAACTAGCCTAAGTGTGATGAGCATTCATTCATGATCATTCATACACATCTTGGACTTCATGTACTACTTCTGGGATTACCAAGCACACATCACTTGAAGCACTACTTGATACGCTACTAGGTTGCTACGTAGTTACACTTAAATGTTTGTGATTAAGACTAATGAGTGGTGAGGTACCCATACACTCAACCATATGAATACGAGCATTTCACGCACAATCCGATCGAACTCCACAGATGAACTAGTTATGGTATCTAGATAGTTATCCTTAGGTTGCAGTTTGCTATCTTCCCATCTAGACTAGTGTTAACTTTGTCACGTATGGTTTAGTCTAGAGTGAGGTGTATGATATGTTCCTATGCTAATGCTACTCCTGAGGACAATGGAAAATAATATTAACTAAGCTAAGAGAGAAAGGATGAGAGAGAATCTAAGTTAGCCTAAGTACGATGAGTGTCCATTCCTCAATCATCCGTACACATCTTGGACCTTGTGCACGACTACCACTGGGATTACCAAGCACAGATCCTAGGTATGCTACTAGGTTACCAAGTAGTCACACTTAAATTCTCGTGATTAAGTCACACTCATTCCACGTTTAACAGGAGTTTAGGGTGAGAAGATATTAACTAAGAAATCAGTAAATAAAAATTAAATAAATAAATAATTAAACTAAGTAAATACTGCAATGATGAAGTAATCTCGATCTTTATTTTCGGTCATGTGCATGTCCAAGTACGTCATACTTGAATAAGGATGTTGTACAATTACGATCACCACACTACGGGCATACACTAGGAGGAAAAGGATTGAGAGAAAGAACTACTAAAAACTAAACACTTAAACTTACCAAAAAACTTCCTATCGGGACTGTCTACCTCCTATTTATAGATGAGGAGACAGGCTGTGATATCACATATGCGATATCGCAATTGACTAAAATGATGACTCATCATATCCCCACGATTGAATGAAAACTCATCCTCAAGTCACAATGAGAACAAGATCCATTAATTACACAGTGGATAGGTATGGGATTATTGAATGGTGAGAATGGGTTTATGCCGTAGTGTGAAATCAAAACAAAATTAAGACACAACACAAAGAATGTGAAAGGAAATCCTATAGCTACAAAATTAATGGAACTCATGTAGTTCCTGGTGGCAGTGGCTCCTCCATAGGTGCTTTTCCCTTGTCTTGTGCTCTAGGTCTTGGGACTTGATGGTGTTGAAGTATGGCCCGGAGTTTCTAGNTAGGTCTTGGGACTTGATGGTGTTGAAGTATGGCCCGGAGTTTCTACTCTTTGGTCTGGGGATCTTGTGTCATCCATGCTAATGTTCCAATGTTTGATGGAGTCGACACCTCCCATGGGCAGGGTAGTTGCAGAAACATTTGATTTGCCTTGACATACCAAGCTGCAAACACACGTTATACCTCCTCATAGGCTTTGTCTTTGTTTTTTTATTCTTGAAAATTTGCAAATCATTGAGCCAAATCTGTTGTAACACATTTTTATCCTTGGTAGCTTGCTTTCACCACCTCAAGTTCAGAATTTGTGATCTCTAGTTTTTGCAATATCTTCTTGCATTCTGTAAACTCTATTTCATATTTGCTGTAGGTGGTAGCTACATGTTGTTCAAGCTCTGTCCTCGGGTGCCCTGCTATTAACATGGCAAGGTTAACATACCGCAAGTTTGCCAACTCCATGTATTCTGTCAGATCCTAAATCTGCAGGTCCTGGTTCTTAACTTCTACCTAGTGGGCAAAGGCCTATGTGTCCAATATGGCCTGCCAGTCAGTGTGTTGAGCACTGATAACGTTGATGTGGGCCTTGGCTATATGGATCTCCTTCTCAAGGATCTCTTTGTACATTCCCACCTGGTCCTGGAAGTGCTCTAGCTTTTCATGCTATTTAGCCTCATTTTGCCAAGCGCTTATTTCGATAGTTGTCTTTTGGCGGATGGCGCGTACCTCCTCCATTGAGAGGGTTCAATTCTCCTTGCTAAACAACTCATGTCTTGGTTGACCTGGATGAATTTTTCTCACAACTAATGAAAGTGTTCTTTGAGAATGTTCTTTTGCTTCTCCAGAGAGGTCAACCAAAGGTTATCGGCAACAAGCTATTTTTTTTCTTCTTGTAGGGCCTTGAGTGCCTTGGTATGCACATAAGTTTGCACCTATGTTGCAGAGGCATCCCAAATAGCCTTCTATTTTTCTTTTGCCACCTTCTTATTCTCCGTTACTAGCTTGGTTAGTTGCTTAGTTTTGAAGCTATTTAGCTAGTCTACAGGAACAAATTGCAAAGGGTCTCGTTGTGCTGCTTGTAAGGCCATGAGCTTTTCTTGCAATTTCTACACCTCTGCTTCAGCATGCTCAGCCCTCACTTCTGTCAAGACCAACTTCCCATTAGTGAAAAGGGGGTTTGGTTGAATTGTTGTGACATATTGAGGGATGTCAAATAGGGACGTCATTACTTGTCCTATTTGTAGTAATCAATCAAGTGCATCCTCATATTCCGTAGAATTCATTGAGGTTTTGGCCAAAGTTTGAGCATCCCATGCTCCTATGAGATCTACCTGTGGTACAACAGGTACATTGAACAACTCTTTAATGTGGTCTGTGACCACTTCTGCGGCTCCTGCTGCATCCTGGTGTTGTATGACCACCACTGTGGCCCCTTCACCAGTTTCTAATTTCACTTGGAAAGATGTAGTGTTTCCTGAGATTTTTTGTGAATAAGTACTTTCCCCTCATCCTATATGGATGGACACCTCATCCCTTGCACGATCCAAAGAAACTGTGGATTGTATGGCATCGTCAATGACGGGAAGAGATTTGCATCATCACGACTTTCCCAACTAACCATCTTGGCAATGGCCTTGAGATGGCTCATCGACGGTCTATAATCTTGCGATGGCGGTGGTTGGTCTTGGCCTGTGCTATGCCCTACTTCCTATTGTTGGTTGGGTCTTGTACTTGGAAGTTGGCTGGGCCCTGCAAGTTGAGTTGTAGTTGGTCCAGCCGTCTGTTCTTTTTCTTGTTCTGGTCCCAGTGTCTCACCAGTGATTTTCCTTACCACTGGTGGCTTTAACAATTCAGCATATGAAGTATTCTAGGCTTTTCAGAGGACATCATTAGTGTATCCTCTGATACCTGAAACACCACTAATTTCAGACTAGCACTTTGAAGCAAAAGTAACTCAAGCCCTTTCCAGCATTCAGGAGGTAAAATTTGACTAAGGTAGGTCACTCACGCTGGCTTCCCATGTGTCCAAGTCATCTTCGGAGTTCATCATCGACAAAATTGGAACTTCAACCTCCCAAACCCCAAATTCAAGCCTAAAAAATTACAGTTTCTGCAGGTCACGTTGTGGTCACGCGGCAGTAGGAGTCCAACGTGACCTACCCGAAAGTGCTTCCAAGCAAGTCACATTCAAGCCCATTTTTCAACTAGCAGATCACCCTCAAGGTCACAAGGCAGACAGTAGTTGCACTAAAAAACCCAGGCTTCAAAACTCAAAAATCAAAGTCAAAAAATGTCTTTTTCACACTGAAGGTCACACTGGGAATGAGTGCAGTGTGAGTGCAACATACGCATGCTGTAGAACGCACGCTGGGATACATGTTGGGCATGCATACAGCGTAACACTATTCACAACATGACACTATTCACAGTGTAACACTATTCATCAGCATGAACACTATTCACACCCCAACAAAAGCACTCCAAATGCATGCTAAGGACACACTAGGACCAAATCAACTCATGCTAGGAGCCCTGGTGGAACAAAGATGCCTCAAATGGCCACAAAACTACTCAAATCGACATCTTGTAGCAATCGATTCAAGGACCAAGAAGTTTCAAGCGAGCCGAAGTCGATCCCTCTTGATTTTCTTTGTAAATCTTCATTTGTGGGCTTGTTAGGCCCTCACGGTCCAAATTGTATGTATATCCATGGGCTTGAGTAAGCCACACATTGTAAGATACAATGCACCTGGTCAAGAATGTAGCTTGCCTACACATGCCCAACTCACACACACCTATCTACCGGACACGTGTCACACGATCCTGTTTCCTCTCATCTCTCGACCGTCGATTCCATCCACGGATTCCGTGCCCGAGCCCAACCAAACCCTATAAATACCTTGTTAATTCACTTAAATGGGGTCAGCAAATTTTGAAGAAGAAGCAAATTTGAACCTTGGACGCTCAGGCACACGAGACTCTTAGCATCCAAGCACCCACAAACACATCACCACATCACTTCAGGGCTTAGTGCTTGACTTGCTATCACACACGCAGCTACGCTTTGACTAGTGCACATCTTTTATATGCATACAATATAGTTCACTTTGCCAACCATTATCTTGTTTTACATTCAGTCTACGTTCTGTTTAGATTCTGTTTACTTTTTATTTATGATACCAATCCTGCATACGTTTCTGTTTACATTTTATGCGCATTGTTTATGTTTTAAGACATCAGTTACGATAACCCTAGCACAAGCCATAGTTTACGCTTGGGGAAGTTCTTGGTTGATTTGTGTGTAGATCATCCAAGGCACTCTACCTTCGTTTACTTTTCCAGCTTACCCTCGGGTGAAGGCAGGGTCAGCTATGTCTGCTCTACGATCTTTCGGTGTTTGTTTTCCTTCTAGCCTTACACCATCGATTTAGGTTAGAACAGTAAATTGGCACTAGAAGGAGGGCTGAACATGTTTACGGTTTAATCAAAACCCTGATCACACTATCTGTTCAAACGCTGCGCAAACCAAGTGCTGAAACTCATGCTCATGCTACAGTAGTCATGCTACTACAGTACTCAAGCTGTTACAATAGTTATGCTACTATAGTACTCATGCTGCACACTACTACAGTACCGCTACAGTACTGCTACAATGTCATTACAATGTTTTTCCAACAAAAACACACAAAAGGCATCTGTTTCAAAGCTGAATTCGTTGCAATTCGCACCTAGCTTTAAGCTAGTCTATGTACTGACTGCCTCCAACATGGATCACCTTGTCCAATACATGCATTACACACAACACAACAGTTTTGAGATGACTTCCTCTTACCCAGGATCACCATCCGAGTACGAGTACAAGTTCGCGGCCCTGCCCAAACCCAACAGCCCTTGGGGCCTTGCCTCCTCATAGCAATCACAGGAGCACACGCCCAAGGGATTTGCTTCACAATCTACACACACTGGGGCCCAGCCCCAAATAATCCAAACACCTTTTACATACGATGAGGCCCAGCCCCAAGCAACACAAGTACCTTATGCTTACACTAAGGCCATGCCCCAACCTCCCCTACCTCAACCCAACATTTACGCAGGCGCCACATGTGTCATGCCTGTTTCACCAGTGCCTCAGGCACCCGCTCATCATCCATCTGATATCACGTTAAACTACCAATAATTGGCTATTGTGACATTAAAATCACAAAGCCCACAATCGGTGATCCAACCCTTCACCGCACAACCCACGCAAGTCCAGTCAACACAACCGGCTGGTGGATCTATGAGTTGGAAACAAATGTCGCAACTCATCCAGACTATGATGGAGGGAATTAACCAGCTTAAGGCTACCTCCTCAGACACACCCAAGGTGGTGGACTTTTACCATGATGATTCGATCTGTCCTACAGTCCCACCGCTTACACTACCCATGGGCCATTCATTGCCACATCTGACAAAATCCAATGGTCATAGTGACCCCAATGCGCATATCATCACATTTTGCACTGAAGCCATCACGTTGCACTCCTGGCCACATGCAATTTTATGTCTCTTTCCCCTGTCGCTCACTGGCAAAGCTTTAGATTGGTACCATGCCCTACCTCGAGCTTCCATTGCATCCCTTGAGGACCTCATACACCAGTTTGTGACATGCTTTAGATACAACATCACACCTGAAGTGACAATTGACAAGCTCCTCCATGTCAGACAAGGACCCCTGGAGCCCATACTACCCTTCCTCCAATGATGGAGTGCCACAGCCAATGAAATGCATGAGTCGATCGCAGAGACATATCTCTTGGCAATCTTCAAGGGTGCAGTCAATGACTTCATCAAGTCCAAATTGCTCTACCAGTCCCCAAAGTCTCTTACCTAGGCCTTTGACCAAGCAAAGGGCATCAAAGAGGCAACAAGAGTAAGCAATGACCCATCCTACTTGGCCTATAGGAACAAACATAGAAAACAACATGCACAAAAACACAAACAACAACATGCACAACAAAAAATGCAACAATTGCAACCAACACAAACAACACAAATAGCGCAGGATACACAAGCAACATCAAACGCAAAAATCACAACAATCACCATGCCAACACATGCAACCAACAGGCCCGTGGCCTCAACACCCCAAGCCACCAACTCTAGCTTTGGTGCCACCACACAAGATGCCCCTAGATGTGAGCACACCCAACGCGACCACATACCCTTGTCGAGAAAACCTTCCCAATTGCTAGAACAACTCCTCAACACTGGTTTGATCCAATGCAAACACGTGTCAGATGATGCCTACATAGGTAATCAGAATCATTGTGAATTGGCAAGTCATCCCACTACAACATACAATTCACGTGTCCCACAACATTTTGACTTAAGTGCATACTACCACTACCACCAAATGTCTAGACACGACACAGACACTTGTTGAACTTTGCAAAATGATTTGCAAAGAATGGGAAAGAAAGGATTGCTCAATGCAGTGCAACCTGACAATCCTGCCCCCTCCGCCTCTACAAGCAAGGGGCCTTCCTTTGTCATCAAAGTGCCACCTCATAAACCCACAACACCCTTTGTGGTAAAGGTTCCACAACAACCATCCACTAAGATGATAAACTAGCAACAACCATCCATCGCGACGTTAAACACATAAGTCGCTCCGATGACACCCACACTAAGCCCAAGTTCCAGCAACTTGGCCACATACAAGCAATGGGAACCCAAGTCACCAACACCTAAACCACAAACTAGCCCTAGCTCTATCCCTAGGCCCACTAAACAACAACCCTTATGCATTGCCCCTCCACAGGAGCTCTACATCATGGCTCACGTCATAGAGGAGGCTCCCACCACAACAAAAATAAACGACAACCTTGCAAACATACTATTTCATGCACACAATGCATTAAAATATAAGAATGTAACGCCTACCTTACTCGACCTTGTCTTAACATCACCAGAGCATCGTCAAGCACTAACACATGTGCTCGCCTCTATCCCCACCATAGAAAACATGTCTCCAATCGAAGATGCCATTCACATAGCCATTACATCCCATGTACCACAAGATACAAACACAATGACTCTAACCTTCCGCAACAATGATTTCAAGATTGACCCCAAACAAGGGAAGGTCACACATGTACCGTTGAACATTAGTGTAAGCATAAAAAAATACACAGTATGCAGAGTACACATCGATGATGGCGTAGCAAAAAATGTTGTTGCACACTCCATCGTCGAATGACTAGGCCTAGCACACAACATTCAACCAACCAAAATTGAGTCCCTAAACTCCTTCGATGGAGTATGCATAGCCATTAAAGGCACAATCCACATCGCCTTCACGATAGGAGACCAGCACCCCATGTTTGCAAACTTTACAGTTATCGACAAGATGCCAGACTATAACATGATCCTAGGATGCCCCTGGCTAGCTAGGTCATACGCAGTGTCATCTCCCATCCACCAAGAACTCCACTTCCTCCACAAAGGGAGGGAGACTATCATACGTGGCGACAATGCCCCATCCACCCAATAGGCCTTCACAACCTCTGTCCAAAATGACATTAAACTATCCCACGTCCAAAATGACATTAAACTAACAATGGCCCAAAAAGGCCTTAAACTAGAATATGGCCCGGAACAGGCTAAAACTATCACTTTTTTCATTGCTTTTCTTTCATTCATACATTTCCACTCTATGTACAATAGGTGTCGCTTGATTTTGTTTTCTTCCTAGTTGATCTTTGCAGGATCTTGCGGACACACAACATGACCATGCATGCAGCATCACACCTTACACAAGCAAGGTAAGCACCCAGTCCTGGCATCATGACTTAAAACTGATACCACATAGTGTCTTGAAGTCATGACAATAAACTAACACCACAGAGCTCTGTCCGGTATGATGCTAAACTGCCACATCTGTCTGCCATGATGTGAAATTAGCATCCATAGTCCACTAAGACTATAAATTGGTTTGCGTCTTCATAGTACGCCACGACTATAAACTAGCAATGCATCGTCTGCTACAACGCTAAACTGGCATCGTCCAAAGGGTTATGATGTGAAACTAACCCACAACAGTCCGCAAAGACTATAAACTAGCGACATCATCGACGACTAGGAAAAACTTGAAAAGATGTGTTACTGTAATTGGCTGTTCATGTTCCATGAAGACTTGCTGCATAATTTGTCTCATGGGCCTTGATGAGGCTAATGCTGTTCATGATTTTGTCTGCTTTGAAAATTACACGTGGTGGCTCCATCTCCTTGTTTAAAGTTCTTAGCTAATCGATTCATTTGTGTTTTTCTTATCTTCTTGGAGTTTTGTTTGTAGGATAACAAGCTAGAGGCGTTCATGCATAGATGCACTTCATCATGACGACAAGGTATCACATTCTTCCCGACGCACGTGACTGGGTTAATCAAACTGTTCATAAGTAATTCCCAACCCCCGATACATCCCCTATTTCCCCATCATGCTTCCCTTAGACTATTCAATACATTCTATTCACCTCAAAACACTTGATACACTAGTGCACACTGTGACTCTTTAAGTAGTCACATTGCAAAACACAGCATACGACGCATGACACAAAATGCAAGCGCTCAAATGCAAGCACAACACTAAAAGCAAGCTCTTTCAAAAAGACCAAAAAGAAAATAATAAAATAATAAAAAGAAAAGGAAAAGACAAAAGAAAAGAAGAAACAAAAAAATAGAAAAAGAACAAAAAGGTCAAAGAGAAAAATGCATGGAAAAGGTCTTCATGACCTCGTTGACATCATAAACAGAAGACTATTAGCTATTCTCATACAAGCCCCAGACGAGAAGGCAATTGTCTTGGAAAATAGTTACACTCATGTTTCAAATGATCATGTTGCACATCATTGCATGGCTTTGGCTGTTTACAAAGGGCCCCGTAAACACTCTTTAAGAGTCCCATTTCTCCAAAGAACGCACCTCCTATGTCTTGGCTCCGAGTCTGCTGAAAATTGACTATTGGTAGGGACCAAAGATATAGCTTGTTCACATGAGATTATTCCTACATCTCTATCCCAATAGTAATTATAGCCCTTTCTCAACTCCCGATTTCCCCTGGTTACAACCAATCCCCCTTGCATCTTGAATTACATTCCCTCAGTCCCATGTACTTCTAAAAACGATGCGATGACATCCAGCCAAGAGCCAATGGACAATGCTTGGTACTTGATTGCTCATTGTGTTTTTCACTTCTTTGTTGATGCCTCTTGGATGGATTCCTCTAGACATCAACAAAGAGGAGCTAATGAAACACCACTAATTTCAAACTAGCACTTTGAAGCAAAAGTGACTCAAGCCCTTTCCAACATTCGGGAGGTAAAATTTGACTAAGGCAGGTCATTCATGCTGGCTTCCCATGCATCCAAGTCATCTTCAGAGTTCATCATTGACAAAAATGAAACTTCAACCTCCCAAACCCCAGATTCAAGCCTAAAAAATTACAGTTTCTGCAGGTCACGCTGTGGTCACGCGGCAGCAGGAGTTCAACGTGACCTACCTGAAAGTGCTTCCAAGAAAGTCATATTCAAGCCCATTTTTCAACTAGAAAATCACCCTCAAGGTCACAAGGTAGGCAACAGTTGCACTCAAAAACCTAGGCTTTAGAACTCAAAAATTGATGTCAAAAAATGTCTTTTTCATGCTGAAGGTCACGCTGGGTGTGAGTGCAGCATACACACACTACAGAATGCACGCTGGGACACACGCTGGGCATGAGTACAGCGTAACACTATTCACAGCATAACATTATTCATAGCGTAATACTATTCACAACGTGACACTATTCATGAACGTGAACACTATTCACACCCTGACAAAAGCACTCCAAATGCATACTAAGGACACACCAAGACCAAATCAACTCACGTTGGGAGCGCTGGTGGAACAAAAACACCTCAAATGGCCACAAAACTACTCAAATCAACATCCTGTAGCAGTTGATTTAGGGACCAAGAAGTTTCAAGCAAGCTGGAGTCGATCCATCTTGATTTTCTTTGTAAATCTTCATTTGTGGGCTTGTTAGGCCCTCACGGTCCAAATTGTATGTAGTTCCATGGGCTTGAGTAAGCCACACATTGTAAGATACAATGCACCTGGTCAAGAACGTAGCCTGCCTACACATGACCAACTCACACACAGCTGTCTATCGAACACGTGTCACACGATCCTATTTCCTCTCATCTCTCGACCATCAATTCCATCCACGGATTCTGTGCCTGAGCCCAGCCAAACCCTATAAATACCCTATCAATTCATTTAAATGGAGTCAGAAAATTTTGAAGAAGGAGCAACTTTGAACCTTGGACGCTCAGGCACACGAGACTCCTAGCATCCAAGCATCCGTAAACACATCACCACATCACTCCGAGGCTTAGTGCTTGACTTGCTATCACACACACAGCTACGCTTTGACCGGTGCACATCTTTTATATGTAATATAATACAGTTCGCTTTGCTAGCCATTATCTTATTTTACATTCAGTCTACATTCTCTTTACGTTTTATTTACGATACCAATCCTGCATACATTTCTGTTTACATTTTATGCGCACTGTTTACATTTTAAGACATCAGTTACGATAACCTCAGCGCAAGCCATAGTTTACGCTCGAGGAAGTCCTTGGTTGATTTGTCTGCAGATCATCCAAGGCACTCTACCTTTGTTTACTTTTCTAGCTTGCCCTTGGGTGAAGGCAGGGTCAGCTATGTCTACCCGATGATATTTTGGTGTTTGTTTTCCTTCTAGCCTTACACTGATGATTTAGGTTAGTACAATACCAGCACGTTGGCACAACTTCCTGATAAGAGAAGGGAAGGGTAAGGTAAGCTTCCTGGTCTTCCGTTCTTCAAACCGCCTTAGGATCTCTATAAAATATAGATGAGGTAGGTTAGCATTAACCTTTCCCATTATCACTGCACATCCCCTTACCACATATGTTGAAATCCTTTTTAGGCCCCTCATGGGGAAGAGGTGATACGTTCCAATTTTGAAATAGATCCTCTCTTCCATCGTCAACTCTTTAAATGTTTTATCTTTGCCGTATGCCCTCTCCAACCAAACTCTTTATGCATCAGGGTTTGAACGGGTGGATAACTGAGCAACTTTTGGCCCTGTATTTGTAAGGTTTAATACTTCCAAAATGGCCTGCATAGAGAAGTCAACTGTCACACCACAAATGTCAATGGTGGTGCCTTATTCCCTGTTGTGCCAGAATTGGTACGTTTTCCCTAGTACCAGGCACCACTTGCAGGGAGGATAGGCCATAAGGGAGATCCTTTGAGGTGGTCCCTAATAGATTCAGGAGCAAACTCTATAAAAGATTCAAAGTTTAATTCCATAATCACCGTAGTGAATGTGGACCTTTCATGGATAGCCTGAATATAATCCTAGGGCAACGTGAGATGTTGTCCCTGTTCAAGCACTGCAGGAGCTCCTCCTTCTGCCTAACCGAACTATACAATAGCAGGGTCTTATTGATGAATGCTAAATGATTGTTCCTCCTACTCTGCATGTTGTTCAACAGGGACTTGTTCTTCGCCTCTCCTAGGTCATTTGCTTCCACCTTGATTAAAACTTTCCTATTGTCCACATTACGGGGCCATCTGCAATCACACAGGGCCAAGCGTTAGTAAGGTTATTTTTGAAGTTAAGTTACACCTTACTACTTGCCTTAATTAATTTAATTTATTTTATCTCCATGTGATGTTTCCCAAAAGATTATAGTAGTGAGTCCATTTTACTTAGGTGGTTTTCAATTTTAGATTCCTGGTGTACCTAAAGGGATGAAATTATTTTCGGATCCTTAATTTTATAGCTAATTACCCTTGATAATTTCCTTCAGGCGATGATAAATTCCAAAAATGTTATGCGCTATTCGACGTGTGTCCCTCCCCGACGACTAAGCTGAACAATTCAGGTTCAAGTAGGTTCAGACGGAATTAAAATCGGAGTACCAGCGAGCGAGATATAGGTAAAAAAGCAAGGGTCTTACAATCGCAAGTCGTAGAGAAAAATTTGAAAAACTCCCCCGTGTGAATTCTAGAAAATGATGTTAAGTGTTGCGTCGAGGG
>MNCI01000542.1:1174538-1184739 GCA_015680685.1 Gnetum montanum | reverse complement strand
GCTAGTAGGGATTCATCGTCATGTTGTAAGTTATGCTTTCATGCGTTGGGACAATGTTGCCTTCATTTATGTTTATAAGAAACCCCCACTTCTGATTGCGTACTCCAATCTTCACTATCATATAATTTGTTGGTTCTCCAATGAATTTCCTCACTAGGTGTGGCAGTATCTTAGTCTTGTAGGAGAGGCATGGTTGTGAAATTCTGTGTGAATTTATATGCAACTTTTTATAATTATTTCTTTCTAAAAGATATATCATTAATTCCTATATAGTAACCTTGTATGATATAACTCATCTAGATAACTAGCACTGTCCCCGGCAATGGTGCCAATGATGAGTGGCGAGGTACCCCTACACTCAATCATACGAATACGAGCATTTCACGTACAATCCGGTCGAACTTTGCAGATAGACTAGTTGTGGTATCTAGAAAGTTATCCTTAGTTCGCAATTTACTGTCTTCCCATCTAGACTAGTGTTAACTTTGTCACATATGGTTTAGTCTAGAGTGAGGTGTATGATGTGTTCCTATGCTAACACTACTCCTGAGGACAATGGAAAATAATATTAACTAAGCTAAGAGAGAAAGGATGAGAGAGAATCTAAGCTAAGCCTAAGTGCGATGAGTATCTATTCCTCAATCATTCGTACACATCTTGGACCTCGTGCATGACTGCCATTGGGATTACCAAGTGCAGATCATAGGTACACTACTGGGTTACCAAGTAGTCACACTTAAATGCTCGTGATCAAGCCGTACTCATTCCATGTTTAATAGGAGTTTAGGTTGAGAAGATATTAAATAAGAAAGCAGTAAATAATAATTAAATAAATAATTAATTAAACTAAGTGAATGCTACAATGATGAAGTAATCTCGATCTTTATTTCTGGTCATGTGCGTGTCCAAGTACGTCACACTCGAATAAGGATGTTGTACAATTACAATCACCACACTGCAGGCATACACGGGGAGGAAAAGGGTTGAGAGAAAGAACTACTAAAAACTAAACACTTAAACTTATCAAAAACATTCCTATCAGAACTGTCTATCTCTTATTTGTAGATGAGGAGACAGGCTGCAATATCGCGTACACAATATCACATACGCGATATCGCAGTTGACTAAAATGGTGACTCATCAAAGACATACTCATTCTACGTTAATAACAAGAATAGTGAATGACAATAAAATAAATATTAACTAAAAAACAACAATAAATGATAAATAATTAAAAAAATTAAAAGCTAAGTGAATGTTGCTATTATGGAGTAATCTTGATCTTTATTACTGATCGTGTGCATCTCCAAGTATGTCACACTCGAACAAAGGTTCCGTACAATTACAAGCATCACATTGTAGGAATACACCTGGAAAAAGAACTTAAAACTAACTAAAAACTGACAACAAGAACTAACTCTAATGGACTAACTTCTAATTCTTCTTGTTCCCCCACTGTGCACCTGAGTGCTATATTTATAGGCTAACAAAGGAATCATGATATCATGTACCCAATATCAAGGCCTGGTAAACCGCGATTCATCATAGCCCCACAACTAAATAAAAACTCGTCCTTGAGTCAAACAAAATGAGGAACAAGTTCATTTGATTACATAGTGAATAGGTATGAGATTATTAAATAACTATGAATTATTTCATGCCATAGTGTGGGACTAGACAAAAAAAAATTTGGATACCAACACAACATACAAAAAAAGGTTTTTGGAACTCATGTGGTTCCTAGTGGTGGTGGCTCCTCCATGGGCTTCTTTCCTTTATCTTATGCTCCAAGTTTCTAAAATGGATACTTTTGCAGGAGCGCCTGAAGTTTTTCCTCCTCTATCTAGGGATCATGTGATGTCCATGCTGATGTTCCAATATTTGATGGAGTCGACACTTTTCATGAACACAAAAGTTGCTGAAACATTTGATTAGCTTTGACATACCATGCCACAAATAGTCATCGTTCCTCCTCATAGGCTCTGGCTTTGGCTTTGTCTATTGCCATGTCCTTTTGGCCTTGGTAGCTAGCCTTTACCACCTCCAATTTAGAGTTTGCTTCCTCTAATCTTTGGAATGTCTTCTTATGTTCAACAAACTCTATCTCATATTTGGCATAGGTGGTAGCTACCTACTTCTCTAGCTTAGTTCTTAGGTGTCCTATTATTAACAGGGCCAAGTTGGCATACCGTAGATTTGCCAACTCTATCTATTCTGTGAGAGCGTAGATCTACAGTTCTTGACTTTTTAATTCTGCTTAATGAGCGAAGGCATAAGTGTCCAATATGGTTTGTCAATCAGTGTGTTGAGACTGAAAGAGTTAATGTGGTCCTTAGTCATATGGATCCCTTTTTTGATGATCTCCTTATACACCCCCACCTGATCACAGAAATGTTCCTTTAATTTTTCATGCTACTTAGCCTCATTTTTCCACTTGCTTATTTCAATGGCCATCCTTTATCGAATGACATGTACCTCCTCCATTGAGAAGATTATGTTCTTTCCAGCTAAATAGCTTATGTCTTGGTTGACTCTTATTAGTTGTTCTTGCATTTGTTGGAAGATTTCCTTGAGAACATTCTTCTATTTTTCAACTATTTTTAACCAAATATTTTCGACAGTAAGGAGTTTATTCTCTTCTTGTAAGGCCTTGAGTGCTTTTGCATGTGCATATGTTTGTGCTTGTGCTTTTAAAGCATCCCAATTAGCCTTCTCTTTTTCCATTTCCACCCTTTTATTCTTCACTAACAATTTGTTTAATTAATCCATCCTAAATGATTCTAACTGATTAGCTACAATAAGTTGGGGTGGATCCCATTGTTTAGCTTGTAGCGTAATGAACTTTTCTTGGAGTCTCTGCAACTCTTCTTTTGCGTGTTCAGCCTTGACCTCAGCCATGATCAGCTTTCCTTTCATGGAAATGAGATCTAATTGTGCTACTGTAACATCTTGGGGGATGTTAAACATCATTATTTATCCTATTTTCAGCAAGCAATCTAGAGCATCCTCATGTTCTGTAGGAGTCATTGAGATACCGACCAGAACTTGAGCATCACATGCTCTAGTGAAATCTACTGGTGGTACAATAGGAACATTAAATGATTCTTTGATGTGATCCATAACCACTTGCTACTCTAGCTACATCTTGGTGTTGCATGATCACCATTGTGGCACCTTCACTAGTTTCTAATTATACTTGAAATGATGCAGCATTTTCATAGATTTGTTGTGACCAATGCAATTCCCCTCCTCTTATTCGAATTGAGACCTTACCACTTGTAGGATCGATTGATATGGTGGGCTGTACAACATCATCGATCACCTTGAGGAGATTGACCTCATCCTTACTTCCCCAACTAACCGTCTCTATGATGGCCTTGAGATGGCTCATCGATGGTTGGTAATTTTGCGGCTGTGGTGGCAGTTGATAGTTCTGCTAGCCTGTGGGCTACATGCTAGGCCCTGCTTCTTGTTGTTGGTTAAGCCTTATGTCTAGAAATTGGTTAGGCCTTGCCATTTAAGGTGTAGTGGGCTCAACTATCTATTCTTGTTCAAGCTCCAACGTCTTACCAACATCTTTTCTTTGTGCTGGTGGCTTAAGTAATTCAGCATATGAAGCATTTTGAGCTTTTATGAGGACATCATTAATGTACCCCGATATCCTAGCATGCTAGCATAGCTTCTTAATTAGACATGAAAAGGGGAGTGCAAACTTTCCTATCTTTCATTCTTTGAACCACCTTAATATTTCTATTAAATACAAATGGGGCAAATTGGCATCAACCTTGCCCATCAAAATTGCACTTCCTTTGGTTGCATAGGTAGAAATCCTATTTAACCCCTTCATTGGAAAAATGTGATATGTGTCAATTTTGAAGTAAATTCTCTCTTTAAGGGTTAGTTCTTCATACGTCTTGTCTTCTTTGTTGTACGCCCTTTTCAACCATAGTTTTGTTACATCTGCATTGGAGCGAGTGGACAAATGAGCAACTTGAGGCCCTATATTTGGAATATTTAGAACTTTCACAATGGCCTTTGTGAAGAAATCAATTGAAATTCCACCAATATCAATGGTGGTGTTTTCTTCTTTATTATGCCAAAGTTGATAGGTTTCAGCCAAATACCATTCTCCACTTTTCGAGAGGATAGGCCATAGTGAAGATCCCTTGAGTTGATCCTTGACTGGTTCAAGGGTGAATTCAATAAAAGGCCCAAAATTACGTTCCACTATCACTGCAACAAATGTGGACCTTTCCCAAGTGGCCTGAACACATTCCAGAGACAACGTGAGATGTTGTCCATGTTCGGGTGCCCTCACCTCTTCACCTTCTACTTGACCGGATTGTGTAGTGATGGGGGTTTCTTGATGGATGCTAAATGATTATGCCTCATGTTTTGCATGAGGTCCTTCGCCTCAACCTCTTCTCGGGCGTTTGGCTGCACTTTGAGAAGGTCCTCCTTGTTGTCCTTGTTTAGGGGCCATCTTTAATCACACAAAGATCAATTGTTAGTAAGGTTATTTAAAGAAGTTCAATTATGTCATACCTTACTCATTACCTTTAATAAATGTTGAATTTTTTGCTTAGTGTGATTTCAATGTTAGAAATTTTTCAAGAAAGTTCTCCTAAAAAGTTTTGATGTTGGACCTGATCTACTCAGGTGACTCTAATAATAATTTAAATGATTTGGATGAAGGAAGAAAATTAGTTTGGCATGAGTTTTTAATATTTCCTAATAGTACTTACCCCTATGATATCCTTCAGGTGATAGTAAATTTCAAAAAAGTTGTGTGCAAATTCTATCATACCCCTCCCCCACGACTAAGTTAAACACTCTGGGTTTAATTAGGTTTGAGAAAAAAAAGAAATCAAAATGTTAACGAGTGAAATATTGATGGTTGAATGTTAGACTCGCAAAGCACTAAAAATCATGGAAGAATATTTGAACAACTCCCTTACATCAACTATTGAAAATGACTTCTATAGCGTGTGGGGGTCCCATATATATAGTTTTTATGGATGTGATAGTGCGTACACGATATCGCATTGGACACGATAGGNTAAAGAGTTAAGGTACATTTGAAAGTTCTAGGGTAATGTCAAGTGGAAATTAAGGCACTGAAAGTGTAATGGAGTGGTGTTATACAATGAAGTTCTTGAAAGGTATGAGGAAAAAGGACATGTAGTGGCTCTAAGGAATGTTCAATTAAAATGATGACAAAAGAAAGAATAGATTTGACAATGGAATACTTGGAGGGTAGAAGATGATGTGGTGGAGTGCAACAAGTAGAAATTACAAAAGTCACACAAGTGGATCCTCCCCAAAGTAGGTTCCAACCTATAATGCCCTTGTGTAACCACACCTTAAAATGTTCGTAGGCACTAGAAGGGTTAAATGCAATCCTTACCTATGTAACAAAACACACACATGTTAATTACCACCATTATGAGGTATAAATTCTATGTCACACAAGACACAAGTTAGAAATACTTGGATTGTGAAATGAGACAAATTGTAGAAGGGATTGTAGAGATTGGGATGTGAGGTAATTTACCCTAGGCATAATGAATCCAAAGTGTTGTGCATGATTAAAGTACCATTAGCCTTTTGTTCCAAGATCAAAATCAAGTCCATACCTCTGATCAATGACATCGCATTATTTTATCCCAATGATAGACAACCATAAGAGCATCATGATAGTAAGGTGTATGATCACTTGGCATTTTTCTCAAGGGAGGAGTGATTTGAGTTTGTTAGTAGCATTTTTTTGAGCTTTTTTTTTCTGCTACTCTTCTTTCTTTTCTTTTTCTTCTTCTAGCCGCTTTTGCACTTGGTGTTTCCCAAAGGTTCGAAAAAGCAACCAACCTTTAGGCATGGATGCATGTCTTTCCAGTGGGACCCTCTAGAATAACATTGAGTTCCTTTATTGAGTGGTTTTATTACAACTCTTACTTCCATTTTTCATTAGATCTACAAGGATCTTAGTACAACCAAGCTACATGATAGCACATACATATGTCACCAAAGAGAATCCACAAGTCCCCTTGATGTCACACCATTTTCATTTCCTCTTAGTCTGTCACTCTTCGCTTTGGGCATAATGAGTACAAAGTTACTCTAGGTTTTAATGATAACAAGAATATCATCGTACCTAGAGTAGAACCTCTTATTAATAAAATGGGTGGGTGGATGTTGTGGGCTTGCTGTCCAAATAATCGATCACTTATGACTCAATAACATAGAACAACACCTCAACTGATGGGTTACATGAGTGTTTTATTCACAGATGAGATTACCCACAAAAAGATAACATGACAAATTGGAAAATGAAGAATTAGAAAATAAAAAATTAAAAAAGAGAAAAAAATCTAAGATTAAAGAAAAGGAAAAACATTTACTAATTTTTCTTATTAGAATGGAGGGGGGTATCCCTCATGACTAAACCTTTGATCATGGCAATAATTAATAAATGAAAAGTTAGGATCCATGAGTATTGGAAATATTAGGATCTGGTTATATCCAAACCACTGCGTGTTTTTTGATGANAATATTAGGATCTGGTTATATCCAAACCACTGCGTGTTTTTTGATGCAATGGCAGGAATGTACCCAAATTGGGGTTCACACACTTGATTAAAGTAGGCATAGTGGGGCAGATCATAGGATGTGATCATANTGGGGTTCACACACTTGATTAAAGTAGGCATAGTGGGGCAGATCATAGGATGTGATCATGTGATAAGAAGTTGACCCACTATGGCACTTGTGACCATAATACGGGATGCAAGGATCGATATGTCTCCTCTCGTTGTTATATTCATTGGGCCACATGGTTGTTGAAGTGTTAATTGGGGGCCTGGATAAGGTAATAGGAGGTGTTGGATTTGAAGAGGAAGGTGCATCATAGTGTTGGGCTTGTGCTGAGTTGGAGGATGTAGTGGTTTCAAAGCCATGTTGTCTCTTTCTATGGTCATGCCTAAAGAAAGGATGCTTTCAACATTGTGGAGGACTCCCACTGCTATTGATAATAGCAATACAAGTAACATTCGTTAGTTGGTGCTATGGTGCAAAACCTTTTGGTACTACTAGTGGCACTATAGGAGGAGGTGAAGAATGAGAATATTGAGAATAAGGAGAAGTGTAAGGAATATGAGGTGGTGATCTCATAAGAGAGGACATGGATTGATGATACTTGGGAGAATGATAACGATGAGGTGAAGTAGAGGATGTGGATTCAGTTGGAGAAACATGGTGTTAAACATAATAAGCACTTGGTTTCAGATGATACAAAGGGTGTGGCCAGTTTGGTGATGGCCTCCCCCACAACTGAGGGTTTTACCATTGCAGTTGGACACAGTACTTCTGTGTGAAATTTAGATGTAACATTCTTCTCCAATGCTCATGTAGATGGGACAATATTGGGATGATCATACAGGAAAACATCACATTAATACTTATCATTTGTAGTTGAGCCCCTATCCTTGCTTTCTTCAACCATTCCTTCCAATTGTTGAATGGTGTTCTATCTTGTTTCTAGTTTTAGTATCCTCTGTTTGTTCTATTTGTCAAAGTTATCTTGCGTGGTTTTCTCTTTAATAATGTTTGCATATTCTCCACATTTTTCATGTACCCACTTCGTCATCTTATTGATCTTTGCCTCAGTTTCATCTAGTGATTTTAGTATTGGCAAAGATGGGGATGGTTCCAGCTCCTCGAGGTGACTTGATTTCTCCTCTTCATGATTATGGACCTTTGTTACTTTAAGAGTTCGGTCCTATTGAAATATTTCAACATTCTCCCATTTGGCTATTTCTCATTCTTCTTTTGCTACTTGCTTAATAAGCCCTTGGAATTGGTGGGTTTGTAGTTCATATAGTTGATCTAGGGGCATACATCCCTAGGATCTCCCTTGTTTCATTATGAAGCCCATCCATGATGTGACGTATTAGCCTTTCCTCGAAGAACCCATGACCTAGGCATTTATTTAACAAAGAGTAATATCTTTCTAAGGTCATGTCCAAGGGTTCATGTTGCCCTTGTTTCCACTCTTGGATTTGTCTCCTCAAGGTCGACACTCTTGTATAGTTTGATATCTTTTGTTGAAGAGGTTTACCATTGTAGGTCAACAGTGAATTGGATTTGGTTTTAAATACCTATACCACACTCTCGGTTGGCCAATGAGTGTCATAGAGAAGAGCTTAAGCCTTTTCCACCCATTCTCAATGTTGTTCCATACACAGGCATCGTAGAGGGCTTGTAAATGATGTTGTGGGTCTGAATCATAGCCTCTTGAGAACTTAGAAAAGTTGTTTAAATCAAGCCTGGGTAGATGGATTTTCTTGCGATGCTTGCAGGATATCTAAACGGCCTCTGTTATATGCATCAGGCTCTTAGTGGCCAGCAAAGGCTCATCATCACTAAGTAGGTTGTAAGTTTGTGAGTTGGGATGGTGTTGTCTATGTTCATGTTGGTGTTCCTACTTTTGTCCATGGGTTCAATTTTTATTTCTATGTTGACCCCTTAAGAAATAGTCATCCACGTCACACCCTGACATCAAAAGAATAGAGGAAGAGAGGGAATTGGAAGCTTTGCTGATCTCCTATCTGAAGCAACTGATAAAAGCTAATATTGGCCTTGACATGTTTAAGGTCTTCAATCAAATCATACTCTCCATCACCAATAAAGCTTGGTTTCCTTATCCATTTATTAAAAGACTGATTTGGAGTGCCTTGCTCTACTTGATTGTCTTTACCTTTATTATTATCTCTTCTATTTGGCCCAAAAGCTTTTCTCTTAGTAGACAGATTGGTAATAACATTTGGGGGTCTAGAAGTAGTTAATCTTTCTCTTAATCGGAGGCTATATCCATTTTCCTCATTGTTATTGCATTCTTCATCTGAAGACATATCTTCTTCAGAACTTGATATAGAAGAAGTATCGCTAGATCCATTACTAGAAGATTTACTTGCATAGTGAACACTAGATAACTCATTATCGGATTCAATATCAAGAAAGTTGGATATAATAAGGTCACTTTCATCCTCATCTTCTGCTAACTTATTGTCTTGATGTTTATGCTTTCTACCTTTCCTTTCTTCCTTGATATTAACTCTTGCCAATGCTTTTTCAAGCTTCACTATTTTGTCAGACATATCTCTCATTAATTGTCCTTTTCCAGATTCTACTCTTTCATGTTCTTCCTCTATCTTAACATGAGATGGACCTGGTAAAGCTTTAAATTGAGAAAAATCTTGCATATGAATCATAACTCTTTCTTCTCTTTTTTGAATTGCAATATTTTCTTCAGGATTCACCTATTTTTCTAACTGTATAGCTTCACTAAAGTAGTTATTTAGCGTAGTTAAGTTTGGAGTTCTCCTTAAATGTTGGGGTTGACAGCCTTAAGATAAGTTTCTTTAAGCATTTCTTCTGATGGTCTATATTGCCTTTGGAAGAGTCCAGAAATTGGTTGAAACTTGATGTTAAAATCTCTAATTGACTCTTTAACTACTTGCTTAGCTTGTACTAGCCCACAGTATAGTTGTTGTTGATCTAATTGATTACCAAACTAGGCTACGAAAAGATTCTTCATGTCATCCCAACTTGTAATACTATTACTTGGTAAGTTCGAATACCAAATCTGAGCCATATCCTTTAAATTTGATATAAACAACCAACAAGATTCATCTTCATGTTGAATATTTGCATGAGCTAAAGCTAACTCAAACATGTGAATATATTCTTCAGCTAAATAAGTTTTTCCAGGAATGAAAGGCTTAGGAAAATATTTGTAAACTACCTTAGGAATATCATTGTAATTTTGAAATCCTAATGGTATAACTCTTTGCCAAGGATTTGCCATCCTATTCCTTTGGATAGTTGATCTCTTAAACTTTCTAGATCTTCTCTTACAAATTGATAAACCAGAAATAATGGGTGATATTCTTGATCTTCTAGTTTTCACTCCACTACTTTTTCCCAATTCAAAATCTTTCTTTTGTTCTTCTTCTGATGCAGAATCAGTCTTAGAATCTAAAATATCTTTTGAAACTTTTAAATTTTCTAAACTACCAATCTTCTTGGTCATGAACTGAAAATAATATCTAATTTCTTAAGCCTTTATAGTAACAAATAATTGTTGATGTGCTAAAATTATAAGGCTTATGAACCTAGAGGCTAAATTTTCAGCCCTCCTTCTAGC
>MNCI01000542.1:1114065-1165582 GCA_015680685.1 Gnetum montanum | reverse complement strand
ACATGTTACCCATGCTTGAAGGTTTACTCTAACTAAGGCCCTTTCTTGCTTCTTTCTTCTCTATTCTCCTCTTGTTGGAATGGTGGTGGCTTTGTGGAAGCATCCTTGCTGCTTCAGGAGGATGGGTTGGTCAATTGTGTTGATGCAAGGTCACTAGCTATGGTTACTTTTAATCTAGATTTGGACTGAATTCTATTAAGTCACCTTAACCACATAATACATAAGGGACTTTACATAACCTTGATTTTGGGATTCCATTCCATTCTCTCTTCTCTTTCCATATTGCTTCTTGTATTCTACCTCATTGTTGATTTTATGATTAGTCTATATCTTGGTTGATGCATTGCTATTCTTGGGTAAATTCTTGTAGGTGAATTCTTAATAATTGTCTCCATATGTCATCCCAAGAGCCTACAGACTCTTCAGTTTGTGGGTTTGTCATGGCATAAAGGGCATAAGCCTACTTTGGGGAGGATCCATTGGCATTCCTTTTTGGTGCAATTGTTAATTTCCTTCCCTTAAACATTTCTTACAATCAGCTATTTCTCATTTCACCCCATCCATGACATCTATTTTGTTTTTGCTCTATTGGCTTCATTGTTGTTATTTCTCTTATCTTCCTTTTTCTTTCATTTTCCATCCTATGAGTACTGGAGGTTCGCTCTTAGTCGTGGGGGCCTGTCACAAATTTTTTCATTTCATTACTTATCTCACCCCTACACCTTCGGTAGTTATCAATTATGAACCTCTAACCTAATACCTGCCATACCCACAACCTAACCAATGTGCTTCATATCGAGGTAAGGTATCAATTACATTATACCTTATCTATCCTTGCTAATTTGTGACTGTGTTGTGTATGCAGATGGTGATCATATGAATAGTGGACTAGGATAGGAGGGAGCACTTAGGATGGACTGGAGCTGGAGCATTTACACAAGGAACATGCTTAATCATATGGCCATGAATGAACAATAGTGTGTAGAATTTTGACATTGGTAGCAACGTGCCTCATTTTCTTCTCTCTCTCTCTCTCTCTTCAAGCTATCAAATGAGAGTCTAGATGTCATCTATGTATAGTGTTCACCATAATGGTTATGGACACCAATGCTATAATATGTTTGTCAATCCATTCACTGGGCACTTTGAGTCTATCATTCCATGTCACCATCAGTCATCATTTAGTTAATAATTCCATACCTTCCCAATATTTTGTAAGAAACTCAAGAACGAGTTTTTATTCAGTCATGGGGGTATGATGAGTCCCGATATCACACCCTCGATATCAGACCCACGATATCAGAGCTACCAAAGCGATATCAGACGTGCAATGTTAGAACCTATCTCCTTGCCTATAAATAGGAGATAGGGGTACTTGGTTTGGTAGTTAGTTCTTAGTTCCTTAGCCAAACTCTTATAGTTTTTCCCTTCCAAAGTTAGAATTATTTCTGAGTGCCCACAGTAAAAGTCATAGAGTGAACAGATCTTTATTTGAGCATTATGTACCTGAGCACACCTTGTAATCGAAAATAACGATGAACTTTATGATAAACCTTGCAACATTCAGAATAGCTTAATTATTCCATTTCATGTTATTTACTATTATTTAATGCTTTTAATAGTTAATCAATGTTATTTCCATTGAATTGTTCATTATCAATGAGTTTGCACACTCAGCATGACCACTTCAAGCATACATGGAACACTTGGTAACCCAGTAATGATTATCGTTTGGTAATCCCATTAGTGTTGCACTAGTTCAGGATGTGTCCATAGAGTGGGAACAGATGCTGGTGTTAGGATTTGATTCACATTAGAGTTATACAAACCCATTAGTTAATTAAATCTTTTCATTGCACACACTTAGTAGACTAAGATATAAAACATAAAAAGCATAAAAATCATATACCTCAAGTTTACTTAACCATACAATTGTACCTTACAAGTAAGCTTGGGAAGACAATGATCGCATAACCCATCCTTGTTCTATGTAAGCACATAAGCACTTAATCCTTGGAGTTCGACTAGATTGAGCATGAATGCTCATATTTGTATGGTTGGACATAGGGGGTCTTGCTGCTCATCAATAATCAAAACTAGTGTTAAATAAATCATTTCATGGTAGTTGTTGAGTCTTAAATTTTGTGTGGGAAATTTGGTAAGTGAGTCCTTATATAATCATAATAATTTTTTGAAGTTCATGTATTGGCCCAATGTTATGATGATAATTATTTATTTTCCATGAAAAATGCCCAATCAAACCTAAAAAAGGAGACTCTAACAAGAGTTTTTGGTTGAAGTACATTTTAAATTTTGTTTTTTTTTAGGCAAAGGAACTTAGATTGGTAGCATAAAGCCTACCCACATACTAAGATAGATAGACCTACTAGATAAGAGTGTCAAACCACAAGACTACTCAACTACTACTACAACCATAAGTGGAGATAATAATCAAACCCATAACCTTCTAACTAAGAAATGAGTATCTTGACTACTATGGTACACCCCTACATGTAGAATTGGGTTTGAAAGAGCAAGAATTTAATTGCATGCCCTTTCATGTGAAAGGAAATTTTTTTTAATACATATATTTATAAGTGAAAAATAGTTTATAAATATATTATGACATCACACCTACAATATCATAGCTATCATATTATATGTTTTCAAATAATATTATAGATAGGATGTACCTAGGGTAGTTAATTCTTTAAATATCACCCTTCTAGCATAGTAAATACATTGTTTTTAGTTTGTAGCATAACCAAACTCATGTAGTTTCATTTTGGAACTTATAAAAATAGTTAGCAAGTGCTCACAAAATGAATGTAAATTAACTACCAGTGACTTATTTGAGTGACCTGTATTTGGAAATAACTCAAGACTGATAATAACATCAAGATTTCTTTATTTTCATTACAACACTCTAACTTAGCTTAGAATTTACATTTAAAGAAATTTATATTTTCATGTAATTTTCTTAATGTTTACTTTTATTTGTGCTTAGAATAATAATTTACATTTTTCTATGCACATTAAAGATATGGAATAAGTGTAACCAATTTCAAGCATAAATATATTAATGTTTGATAATCTCAATAGTGTGCCATTTGGTACATCCAATGGTGGAGCACTTGGTAGCCTAACAATAGTAGCATAAATTCATGATGTATATGACAATTTAGGAATATATACTTATCATATAGACTAGAGTAGGCTTTAATTTCTATACTTACATTAAATAAGAGTGTTGGAACCCAAAATAAATGAAACATTGGTCCCCATTCCCAACATTATTTATCACATGCCCATTCCCAAATTGAGTTGTTTCATAAGAAAGATGGGTTCACTTTATTACAAAGGATATGATTATTATAAAAAGACACTAAAGATCAAGTTATAATAAAACCTAAAATGACATATTATAATAATAAACATGCCTCTTGAGATGACCTTGGAAGATTTGATGTAAGATATTTATACTCAGGAATTAGAAGTAGTGCTAGCATGGAGTTGCAAATCCAATAATTGCAAGTAATGAGTGCTAGGCAAAGTGAGATAGGAAGGTGACTAGCCATCCCTTCTAGCTAGATACAAGCCTAACCATGATGGTAGTATTAGATTTCCTCTAAGGAAGAGATGTCAAAGGAAGAAAACCCTAAGAATCTCTTAACGCATTATCCAAATACATTATTCCACATTAATAAAGAATTCTTTTCATTTTCTTCTACATTTTTCTTATCACATTCTTTATACATAATGTTAAATGTTATGTATATTCAAAAGTATTCTTTTCCCTTCCCTTGTCATGTTCATATCTTACCTCTAAGATGATATTCCTTCTTACTTGAGCCTTCCTTGGCTAGTATGGCTTGGTCATCTGTTGGGTGATATGGTACCCCTTTATACATGATCAAGGTTGGACCTCATAAGAGTTGCTTGAAGCATTGATGATGCTGAATATTCTGCTAGCAAGATAATGTTGCACTAAAAATTTCTATATCTAAATTGTTCATCCTAGTGAAAAATAAATATGAAGTCAAGATAACAAGGATCAGTGTGAGCATAAGAAATTCTAGTTTGTATTAGTGAACTCCAATATTCTTCATTATAATCCTTATCATGATTTTCATTAAATTCAGTACTAGGTAAAAATTTCTCCTTAGTTGTAGAATCCATGTTAAGTATTTGATGCTTAACTATGTACTTTTGGGGAAATTATTCTAAGTGCGAAAAATATACTTTGTTATGCCTAATACAACAAACTCTACAAAATCAACTACTTAGAAAATAGTGACACATCCATGGCAATAACCATAATAATGAGTAATTGGATATTCCAACACTCAACCATACAAGTCATGAGTATTCATGTGCAACTTAATCATAATTCATGGATGCACACTATAAATGTACTAGTAGTTGATGTTTAGTTCGCAATCATTGTCTTCTCACTTAGAATTAGTGGAGTTTAATTCATATGGTTTAACTCTTAGTGAGGTATATGATATGTTGATGTTGTTTAGATTGAATTATACTAAATGCCAACATAGTAAAAATCATTATAGATTCTAATTCTATGTGACAGGAATGTAAATCTATTATAGCCTATGTTGATAAGCAACTATTCCTAGTTTGTCGTATACATCCTAGGTTGATGTAACTATTACTAAGATTACCAAGTGGTTTTACTACTGAGCGAATCAAGTGAAGTATCTGCTTACTAAAGAGTTACATGTTCCCCTTGAAACTAGTTGTACATATATCATCTTACTAAGAGACATTGAAAAAGTAAAGTTCTTAGAAAATATAAACGAACGAATAAAAGTAAACATGATGAAAGATAAAATTAAGCTAAGTAAGATATTACAATAATGAAAATAAATCGTAATCTTTCTTTTTGTTTATGAATTTCATCCAAGAACAATCCACTTGAATAAAGACTTTGTACAATTATCATTCCCCACACTATAAGCATTCACTCTAACTCTAACTTTAATGCTAAGTTACAAAAAAAAACTATAAGAATTTTGCTAAGTATTGATGAATCTTCATTATTTTGATGTAATGGTGGATTGGTATATATAGGTGATGAGTGGTGAGGTACCCCTACACTCAACCATATGAATACAAGCGTGTACACATGATCCAGTTGAGCTCCATAGATGGACTAGTTGTGGTATCTAGATAGTTACACGTTGATCACAATTCGTTGTCTTCCCACCTGGACTAGTATTGCTTTATCACGTATGGTTTAGCCCAGAGTGAGGAGTATGATGTGGTCCTAAACTAGTCCTACTCTTGGAGGCAATGGAAAATAACTTTGATTAAGCTAAGAGGGGATGGGAGAAGAGAATCTAAGCTAGCATAAGTGCAATGAGCATCTGTCCTTAATCATCTATACACATCTTGGACCTTATGTACTACTTCTGGGATTACCAAGCATATATTACTTGAGTGCTCCTAGATACGCTACTGGGTTACCAAGTAGTTACACTTCAATATTTGTGATAAAGTCGTACTCATTCCACATTTAACAATAGGAATAGTAAATGATAGTAAAGAAATATTAACTAAGAAATCAATAAATAACAATAACAATTACATAATTAAAACTAAGTGAATGCTGCAATGATGGAGTAATCTCGATCTTTAGTACCGATCATGTGCGTGTCCAAGTACATCGCACTTGAATAAAGGTTTCATACAATTACAATCATCACATTGCAAGCATGCACTTGGGAAAATAGTCTAACTCCTATGAAAACAAACCACAAGAGCTTCCCTACAACTTCAACAAAGGGTTTCTAAATGTGATGAATGCATGCATATTTATAGAAGAAAATGGGCTCTGCGTTGATGAGGCCACATCAATGCATGGACAGATGTGTTGATGGGGTCACGTTGATGTGGCCACATTGACAAGGCTTCGTCAATGCGACCCAATCGATGTAGTCGACTTGATGCTTCATCATACCTCCACAATTGAGTGAAAACTTGTTTTCGAGTACATAAGAAGAGGAACAAGTTCTTTCAATTACAGAAAGAGGATAGGTATGGGATTATTGAGTGATCATGGACTATTTCTTGTTGCAGTGTGGAATTAAGAAAATTTGGACACAGTCAGAAAATACAAAACTTGTGGATCTCATGTAGTTCCCAGTGGTGGTGGCTCCTCCATGGGTTTCTTTCCTTTATCTTGCACTCCAGGCTTCTGAGATTGATATCGTTGAAGAGGCATCTAAATTTTCTCCTCTTTTATCCAAGGAGCATGAGCCATCCATGCTAATCTTCCAATGTTTGATGGAGTTGGCACCTCCCATGGACATGACAGTTATGAAAATATCTAGTTGGCCTTGACATACCAAGCCACCAACAGCCATCATTCCTCTTCATAGGCTCTAGCCCTAACCTCTCTACCTTTTGCTTGGCCAAATTGTGTAGTGACAGGGATTCTTGATGAATGCTTCATTTGGATGCACCCTACGAGGGTCCTTCTTGTTGTCCTCTTTTAGGGGCCATCTGCAATCATATGGGATCAATTATTAGTAAGGCTATTTACAAAATTAGATTAATACCTTACTCCTTGCCCTTAATATATTCATTTCTTGCTTAGTGTGATTTAGGATTAGAGATTTTCACAAAAATTCCCCGAAAGGTTTTGATATTGGGCCAATTTGATTAGGTGACTGCAAAGAATAATTTTCATGGTCTGGGTGAAGGGATAAAATTAATTTGACAACGTTTTTAGTAGTTTTGAGGTCACTTACCCTTGATAATAGCCTTCAGGCAACGACAAATTTCAAAAAAACTACTACATGTGACTTGACATGTACCCTTCCCCCATGACTAAGTTAAACACTCCAAGTTATGGTGCATAGGAATGTTGGAATTTAAAATGATGATAAAAGGAAAGATAATTGGAGTAATGCAATACTTGGAGGGTGTAAGATGATGTGGTGATGTGCAAAGAGTGCAAATTACAAAAGTTATGCAAGTTGGTCCTCCCCAAAGCTAGTTCCTACCTATGATGCCCTTATGTAACCACACCTAAAAATTTCTGTAGGCACTAAAAGGATTAAATGCAATCCACATNTGATGCCCTTATGTAACCACACCTAAAAATGTCTGTAGGCACTAAAAGGATTAAATGCAATCCACACGAGTTTCACAAAACACACACATGTAGATACCACCATGATGAGGTATGAATTTGATGCTACACAAGACAAAAGTCAAAAAGACATGAATAGCGATATGAGGCAAATCGTATAAGGGATTACAAAGATTGGGACATGAGGTAACTGACCCAAGGCATAATGAATCCTGAGTGTAGGGCATGATTAATGTGCCATTAGCCCATTTCTCCAAAATCAAGATCAAGTTCATTCCTCCAATCAGTAACATCGCATTGTTTCATCCAATGATGAACAACCATAAGAGCACCATGACAGCAAGGCGTACGATCACTTGGCATTTTGTCCAAGGGAGGAGTGATTTAGAATTTGTTCTATGACACATGTTTTTTTTCTACTACTTTAGCACTTTGTCCTTTCCAATCAATGAATCGGAGAAGCTGCCAACCTTCAAGCATGGGTGCATGTCTTTCCAATGGGACCCCCAGAATAGCATTGAGTTCCTTTATTGAGTGCCTTTATCACAACTCTTACTTCCATTATTTGTTAGATCTACAAGGATCTTAGTATAACCAAGTTGCATAACAACATCCACAAATGTCACCAAAAAGAATCCACAAGTCCCCTTAATGTCACACCTTGGCCATTCCCTCTTAGTCCATCATTTTTTTCTCTAGGCATAATGAGCACAAGATTACATTTAATTTTTCATGATGATAAGAATAGGATCATACCTAGATTAGAACCTCTTATTAATAGAATGGGTGGATGGATGTTGTGGACTCATTGTCCAAATAATTAATCACCTCAGACTTGATAGCATTGAAAAACACCTCAATCGACAAGTCATAGGAGTATTTTATTCGTCGATGAGATTACCCATAAAAAGATTAAACAACAAATTGAAAGATAAAAAAGTAGAAATCGAAGAATCAAAAAACAAAAAATTGAAAATGAAGAACTAGAAAACAAAAAATTGTAAAATCAAAGAAAAAGAAAAACATTCACTAATTCTATTTGTTAGAATGGGGGATATCCCCCATAACTAAACTTTTGATCATAGTAAGAATTAATAAATGAAAGGGATTGATCCATGCACTTCGGAAATATTGGGACCTGTTCATATCCAAACCACTAGGTGTCTTCTGATGTCATCATTGGAATGTACCCAAATTGGGGTTCACACACTTGATTGAAGTTGGCATAGTGGGGCAAATTATAAGATGTCTTCATGTGATAAGGAGTTGACCCACTATGGCACCTGTGACCATAAGATGGTATGCAATGATTGATATGTCTCCCTATGTGGTTATATTCATTAGGCTGCATGGTTGTTGAAGCATTCATTGATGGCCTGGATAGAGTCATAGGAGGCATTGAGTTTGAGGGAGAAGATGCATCACAGTGCTGAACTACTACTGAGTTGGTGGATGCAATGGTTTCAGAACTGTGTTGTCTCTTTCTATGGTCATGCCTAAAGAAAGGATGCTTTTGTTGTTGTGGAGGACCTCCACTACTATTGATGGTAGTAGCACAAGTAACATTCATGGGTTGGTGCTATCGTGCAAAACCTTTTGGCATAGCTGTTGATAATGTAGAAGGGTGTGTAGTATAAGAATATTGAGGTTGAGGAGAAGTGTAAGGCACATGAGGCGGTGGAGATGACATGGATGGATAGTACTCAGGAGAATGATAACAATGAGGTGAGGTAGAGGATGTTGCTCCCATTGGAGAAATAGGGTGTTGAACATAATAAGCATTTGGCATTGGGACATATGAAGGATATGGTCTAGTTAGCGGTGGCCTCCTCCACGACTGAGATTTTTGCCACTGCGGTTGGACCTGGTATTTCTATATGAAATTTGGATGTAGCATTCCTCCCCAATGCTCATGTAAATCTGACAAAATTGGGAATCTACCTTTGGGGTGATTGTACAGGAAAATATTACATTGATACGCATGATTAGTAGTTGAGTTCTTATCCTTATTCTCTTCAACCCTTCTTTCCGATTTCTAGTAGTGTTCTATCCTATTTCTTGGTTCATCATGGTTCTACCTCTAATAGTGTTAGCATATTCTTCACATTTTTCATGTATCCATTCTATCATCTTATTGATCTTTGCCTTAATTTCATCTAGTGATTGTAGTATTGGAAAAGATGGTTCCACCTCCTTGAGATGAGTTGATTTCTCCTCTTCATGATCATGGACCTTTGCTAATTTAATATTTTGGTCCTGTTGAGAGCTTTCAACATTCTCCCATTTAGCCATTTCTCCTTCTTCTTTTTCTACTCGCTTAATAAGGTCTTGGAATTGGTGGGTTTGTAGCTCGTATAGTTGACCTCAAGCATACATCCCTAAGGTTTCCCTTGTTACATTCCGGAGCCCATGCATGATATGGCACATTAGCCTTTTCTCGGAGAATCCATGGCTTGGACAACTGTTTCACAACGAATAATATCTTTCTAAGGCCATGTCCAAGGGTTCATGTTGCACTTGTTTCCATTCTTGGATTTTTTTCCTCAAGGCTAACACTATTTTGTGGGTTTGATATCTTTCATTAAAGAGTTCTACCATTGTCAGCCAACATTGAATTGATTTTTTTCTTAAGGACCTGCACCAAACCTTTCCTTGGCCAACGAGTGTCGTAAGAAAGAGCTTAATTTTTTGCCACCCATTATCAATTTTTTTCCATACACAGGCATCATGGAAGGTTTGTAAATGATGTTGTGGATCTAAATCATTGCCTCTTGAAAACTCAAGAAAGTTGTTTAGATCAAGCCTAAGTAGATGGCTTTCCTCTCGATGCTTGTGGGATATTCAAACAACCTCTTGTATATGCATCAGGCTCTTAGTGGCTAGCAAGGGTTCATCGTCACTAGCTAAGTTATGAATTTGTGAGTTGGGATGATGTTGTCTTTATTTATGTTGGCATTTCTGACCTTGCCTGTGCATTTGGTTTTTATTTCTATGTTGACCCCTTGAAAGATGGTCATCCATGTCATGACCTGACGTTGAAGGAGCAGAGGAAGAAAAGGAACTAGAGGGCTCATCATGATTTTTGTATTTCTTCCAATCATCCCTGGATAAATTCTTGTTAACTATTGAAAATGTCTTAGGCCTTATGGGCTCCCTCGTTCTATGGGATGTCCCATCCTCACTAGAGGTGTTTGGGTTGGATGACAAAAATTGTTGAGTATTGTTGGGGCATCCCTAAACATATGAAACTCCTACATAAGATTGAGTACTCCAAACTTCATCTTCATCATAAATTTTGTTGGTTCTACAATGAATTACCTCAGTAGTGGTTGCAATATCATAGTCTTGTGAGAGAGACATTGTTGTGCATTATGTGTGACTTATTAGCAATTACTTTCTTTCCAAAAGATATATCGTTAATGCTTCTTTACAATGATCTTGGATGATATAACTAATCTAGATAACTAGCACCATCCTCGACAATGGTGCCAATGATGAGTGGTGAGGTACCCCTACACTCAACCATACAAATATGAGCATGTACGCATGATCTGGTATCTAGATAGTTACACATTGATCGCAATTCACTATCTTCCCAACTATACTAGTATTGCTTTGTCATGTATGGTTTAGCCTAGAGTAAGGAGTATGATGTGGTCCTAAACTAGTTCTACTCCTGGAGGCAATGAAAAATAACTTTGATTAAGCTAATAGGGGATGGGAGAAGAGAATCTAAGCTAGCCTAAGTGGGATGAGCATCTATCCTTAATCATTCATACACATCTTGGACCTCGTGTACTACTTCTAGGATTACCAAGCATATATTACTTGAGCACTCCTAGATATACTACTGGGTTACCAAGTAGTTACACTTCAATGTTTGTGATTAAGTCGTACTCATTCCACATTTAACAATAGGAATAGTAAATGATGGTAAATAAATATTAACTAAGAAAACAATAAATAACAATAACAATTAAACAATTAAAACTAAGTGAATGCTACAATGATGGAGTAATCTCAATCTTTATTGTTGATCATGTGCATGTCCAAGTACGTCGCACTTGAATAACGATTCCATACAATTACAAGCATCACACTATGGGCATGCACTTGGGAAAATAGTCTAACTCCTACAAAAATAAATTGCAAGAGCTTCCCTAAAACTTGAACAAAGGGTTTCTAAATGTGATAGATGCATGCATATTTATAGCAAAAAATGCATCAATGGGATCATGTTGATGCGACTATGTTGATAGGGCTTCATCGACGTAGCCTAGTCAATGCAATTGACTTGATGCTTCATCAATAGGTATGACCATGCATCACTACATCCCATCTACAATGACGTGTGCAAAGCTCTGATATCATAGCTCTATGACATCCTAGTTTTATCAACCATATAATTTGAAAGTCATAGATTTTTTAAATTTTGACATCATGTAAAGCACATAACATCAAAATATATAATGATGGATGAAAATAGAATGAGGAGATTGAGACCACACACTCTCACACTATTGAACCTATCCCACTACTTTAATTCATAACAATGTGTGTTTCACAATGAGTTGTAATAAATTCTAGTATGAGACATCTACAAACCCTATGACGTTGCAATCTTGAACTTTAGATAACTAGACTTGTAGTGTCTCTATTCCCAAATGATGTCACTATATAACGAAGATAGTGCCTCTTCATAACAAATGTTATTATTATCATAACAAGACCCAAAGGGGAGCTGTAATTAAGACCAGAAAAGACATATTATAATAACAGACATGTCTCTTAAGGTGACCTTCAAGGGTTTAACCTAAGGTATGTATACTAGGGCATTAGCGGTCATATTAGCATGGAGTTGTGGAGCTCATAAAGGTGAGTAATCGATGTTGAGTGAAGCAAGATAGGAAGAGGATTAGCTATTCCTTCTAGTTGGTTGTAGGCCTAACTATAGTGGTAGTGTTGGATTGTTCTAAGGGATCAATGCCAAAGGAAGAAAACCTCAAGGAACGCTCTCAGAGTATCACCCATATAAACCATTTCATATTAATAAAGCATTCTTTCCTCTTTCCTTCTGTATTTTCCATGTTATTTTCTTTATGCTTAGTGTCAAATGTTACATATATTTGATGTTTGTTATGTTATCTTCTTATATATAATGTCTAATATAACGTATATTTGATGTTTTCCATGACATATGGGAATGGGATATCACAAGAATGCCTTTTACAAGAGTTTCAAACATCTAATTATGATGTATGTGGAAAAATGTATTTGAATTTTAGGCAAAAAACATTGAATCACTAAAACAAAATAATATTTAGGTAGTTCAACTCTATAAAATTTTTCATGCATTAGCTTAGAGGTATTCCAATTATAGGTTTAATATTTCCCTTGAATTAAGATTAAATAGTTATAGGATATTTTAGCAATAATTGAAATAGTTGTGAAAAATAATGTGAAAATTTGATACAATATATATACGNAAATAGTTGTGAAAAATAATGTGAAAATTTGATACAATATATATACATATATGAAGTGTAACTATAATAAGGATGATGATGCAAAATTAATTGGATGTATAGCATATGAAACATGGAACCCAAATGGAAAAGGTAAATATCTATATATTACTAATTTCTTTTAACAATTGCAAAAAGTATTCATTACAACCTGATTTAATCAAAATTTTCCAATGCCTAATAGTGGGACATCATTCATACTTTGTTATCAATTTTAGTTTCATCTAAAAATACCAATGAATCATGTTTAGTGCATTTCTCATTTAGCACATGTTGTAGAATTATTTACAAAGTTAATCAACTACTAGAGAATGAAGAATTTTCCATATCATAGTATTTCAATAAATTGTAACATACTTGGAAGTAAAATTCAATTCGTTGTTAAATACTAAATGATGTGTATATATTAATGTATACATGTCACACTCATATCCATTTTATTATATGGAAATACCTTCTATAGCCATTATATTCTAGTTTATAGATAATTTTTATTTCTTTCTCTTTACTTTCATTATGTCTTGCTTCAATACAAAATCATCTTCAAATAAATAGTTAATACAATTCAACATTAATTTTTGAAAAGTAAAAATATGTTGTGAAGAAGAGAAGGAATCATACATCAATATTTTTTTTGATGGGTATGTCTATGATAATAAGCACCTAATGCATAGTAGTGTTGAAGGAATAACAAAACAGTATGTCTAGATTATAAAAACTCATTTGAACAAGTTTTTTCTTTAAGATATTTAATGAAATCATTTTCTACAGCTAAATCATGAAGTTCTTCTTCAATCAATGTATCAATTTTAACATTTACAACATGTTTTTACTATCTTTCTTGGGTTTATGTATTAATTGGTTCTTCTAAGCCACTTGCATCTTACTCTCAAAGGACTTTGCAAATGCTTGAAATTTACTATTGAAAATAAAATATTTTCAATTTTCATATGCTTCACAAACATCGATTAACTTTTAAAGTTTCTTCAACTACATGATGTACACATCTATGATGTCATTGTTAAGCCATTGTTTCCACTCATCTTGATATACAATCCTAAAAGAAAATCTTATGATGATAAATAGATAAAATGATGTTACCATAAGCTCTTTACTATCAAGCATGTCAATGAGAAGTAGTTGCATCACTCTATTAATTATTTCACATGATTGATCAATTGAGGTATTACAATCTACACAAGCATCAACTGGAAAAGGTAAAAATTAATAAAAAGAGGTTACTCAACATATTAACCAAGATAGTTTAATCTAATTCCAAGTAGAAGATATATCATTGGAGTAATAGATGAGCTAAAAGTAAATTAAAAAAAAAAGACATGCCCCAGAAACATCATATTCATATTATTACAATGTATTCTGGATGCAAAGCCTAAATGTTTAACAAAATTATTTCTTTATTTAGATACTTCTTCTTCTACATGGGTTCTTTATTGTCTCATTCAATGGTGATGAGTGAAAAGGTACCCCTATGCCCAACCATATGAATCACAAGCGTTCACACATGATCCAGTCAAATTCTGTGGATGGGAATAGTTGTGCATCTAAATCATTATGCCTTGATCGTAGCGCTATCTTCCCACTTGGACTAGTGGTAGCTTTGTCACGTATGGTTTAGTCCAGAGTGAGGCATATGATTCTTGATGTTTTATAGCCCTAAGCTACTCCTAATGATAATAAAGATATTAATTAATTAAGATAATTAATAGTGGAAAGTAAAGTATAAACTAGCCTATGTGTAATGAGTATATGTTCCTAATCATCTACACATGCCTTGGACTTTGAGTAACTATCGCTGGGATTACCAAGTGTACATCATTGGGTGTACCAAATGATAACACTACTAGGTTACCAAGTAATTAAACATAATTGCTTGAAATTAGTCGTACTCATTCTACTTAATGATAGGAATAATAAAGAGCAATAAATGAAAACATTAACTAAAGAAAACAATAAACAATAAAATAATTAAAAACAATAATAAAGCTAAGTGGATGCTGCAATGATTGAAGTAATCTCAATTTTTATTGTTAGACATGCAATGTGTCCAAGTACATCACACTCAAATAAGGATGTTGTATAATCAGTTAACATCCTACTATAGGCATGCACTACTAACAAAGCTTGAAATCAAAAATTTATGAGTCTAACTCTATCTTCTCTATTTCTTCTATATCTCAACCATGCATCCAAGTGTGGTATTTATAAGCATGCATGGAGGAGGCGATATCGAATGCCCAACATTGGAGGTTGTGCCTTGATATTGGATGCCTGATATCATGGCTTTGCTATTACATATCAAATATCAAATCCATGCAAAACATGACTCATCATACCCCCACGACTGAATGAAAACTCGTTCTCAAGTTTAAAAAATGAGGAATAAGTTCTTTACAAAATATTAGGAAGGTATGGGATTATTGACTAACTTAACTAGACACACAAATTGAATTTTAAATGCCATAGTGGTGTTTTTACAAAAATGGACAAAACAAAAGAATTTGGGAAAAACTCATGTAGTTCTTAGAGATGGTGGCTCTTCCATGGGCTGCATCCTCTTGTCCTTAAGCTTCTAAAATTTGTAGTTATTCAAGAGAGCCTACAACTTCTTCTCCTCTATTCTTAGGTCATGTACCATCCAGGCTGATGAGCTAATGTGTGCTAAAACTAGTACATTCCATAGAAAGCGGGAACATCTTATTTGCTTTTATGTACCAAGCTGCAAATTAATGTCATTCCTTCTCGAAGGCCCTAGCCTTTTCTTTCAATTCATGATGATCTGCTAATCTCCTAGATAGGTTTGAGTCTACATCTCTTTATCCATGGTAGTGATCCTTCATCACCTCCAATTTTGAGTTTGCTATGTGGATTTTTTGTAGAGCGTTTTCCTATCTACAAACTCTTTTTGATATAGTGCATAGGTGATTGCTACTTGCTACTCTAGCTTATTTCCAGGTTGACCTACTATTAACATGGCAAGTTTGGCATATCAAAGGTTAGCTAATGTCATGTGCTCTTTCAAATCTTCAATTAACATGTTCTTATTCTTTATTTTTTCTTGATGGACCAAGGCATAGCTATCCAAGATTGGTTAGCAGTCAGGATTTTGCACTGACATGGAACTAATCAAGGCCTTTGCCATCTGGATTTCTTTTTCATTGATTTGTTTGTACATGCCAATTTTGTCTTGGAAGTGCTCCTTTAACTTTTCATGTTTCTTGGCCTCATTTTTTCATGCACTTATCTCAATTTCAGATTTTGGATGTATCACACATACCTCCTCCATTGAGAGGGTTCAATTTTCTCTGGTCAATCTACTAATGTCTTGGTTGACCCTCACCAGTTGTTCTCTCAACTAGTTGACACTTTCTTCCAAGATATTTTTCTATTTTTCTACAATGGTTAACCTTGCATTATCCACAACAAACTATTTATTCTCTTCTTGTCCAACAATCAATGACTTTACATGGGCATATGCTTAAGCTTCAATAGCTAAGGCATTCTAGACTGCCTTCTCCTTCTCTTACTTAGTAGCTTTATTTTATTCAATCAATTGGTTTAGCTACTTCATTCAAAATTGTTCCAGCTAGTTAGGAATGACAAATTGGACAAGGTCTTATCTTTTAGCTCTCAAGAAGCCTAGCTCCTATTGTAGTCAATGCACTTCAATTTCTGCATGCTCCACCTTGGCATTTACCATGACCAGCTTCTCTTTTGTGGTCATGAGACCTAATTGAACTACAATGACATCATTGGGAATGTCAAAAAGGGTTGTCATCACTTGTCTAGTTTGTAGCAATCTATCAAGCACATCCTCATGGGCTGTAGAAGTCATCAAAGTTCTAGCTAGCATTTGGGCATCTCTGGTCCTACTCAAGTCCACTAGAGGCATAACAGGCATATTAAAAGATTATTGAATGTAATCTGTAATAACATCTTCTGCACCTACCACATCTTGGTGCTACATGACCACAATGGTAGCACCTTCTCCTATTTTGAGAATTACTTAAAAAGATGCAATGTTCTCAAAGATCTACTATGAAAATTGGGATTCTCTTCCTGACCGTAAAAAAATCCAAACCCTTGATGGATCAGTAGAAATGGTGGGCCACACAATATCATTGATGATTTGGAAGAGGTTTGATTCATCCCTACTTCCCCAACTGAGAGTTTCAGCTATGTGTTGTAGATGACTCATTACGGGCCCGTAATCTCATGGTGGTGGCATTAGAACTTATGGCTCTCACCGCTACTCAAGCTCTTGCTCTATTTTCTTTTCTAGTTCTAGCTTCTTTTTTAGTTCTTGTTCTTGTTCATCACCAAGGTCTTTCCTTGGTACTTTGGTTTTAAGCAACTTAGCAAAAGAAGCATTCTAAGCCCTCCTAGAAATGTCACTGGTGTATCCCAAGATTCTAGCACACCTACACAGCTTCATGATCAGGTAAGGGAATGGAAGTATTGGCTTCCATGCCTTTCTTTCTTCAAACTACCTTTGAATATCCATGAATTACAATTGGAGAAGATTGAAATTGTATTTTCAAATTAATATTGCACTTTCCTTAGCTATGTAGGTTGAGATTCTATTGAGCCCTTTAGTTAGGAAGAGGTGTCATGTGCCTATCTTAAAATAAGTCCTCCCTTACACAGTCAATTCATTGTATGTTTTATTGTCTTTGTTATACATCCACTTTATCCACAACTTTCTACTCTCTGCATCAGACCGTGTGGATAGATGTACCAACTTGGCCCTCACATTTGGTAGATTCAAATCCTCTGCAATTACTTTGAATGAAAAAGAGACAATGACTCTATTGATGTTGATTATGATGCCCTCCTCCTTGTTATGCCAAAACTGGTACATTTCACCAAGGTACCATTCTCCACTTCTAGAGAGAATATGCCATAGAGGTGATGCCTAAAGTTGAGTTCTAACTACCTCAAGGGAAAATTCCATAAATGGCCCAAATTCATTTCCACGATGACCATGGTTAACATGGATTTCTCCTAGAAGACATCAAGGCATTCCTGGGACAATGTGAGGAATTTTCCTTGTAATAGAGCTTGTGGTTTTGTAGCCTCTCCTTAGACCAACTACCTTGTAGCATGAGCCTCTTAATGAATGCTAAATGACTAGGCCTCATGTTTCTCATGTTTGGCTAGTGGGCCTTGTTCTACTAGTTAGCCTCTACCACCTCTCAAGCATTTGGCTACACCTTGTGAAGGTCCTTTTTATCCTCCTCTTTTTGGAGCCATATGCAATCAATCAAGGGTTTGATGTTACTATGGTGTTGTCATTTATCATTAACAGGTTTATACCTTACTCATAACCTTAGTTCCATCAAGTTCTTTAGCTCATATGATTGCAAAGTTGAAAAATTTTTAGAAAAATGTCCAAAAAGTATTATTCTTTTATGACCCTTCACAATTGGCCTCTTTTTTCTTATGTATGGCTTATCATGATGGTTATGGTCCCTTGGGTGAGAAAATTAAAGGGTCTGGCATTCATATGATTGGTTATTCATTAAAACACTTAAGGTTTTTAACATTCTTACCCTTATAATACCTTCTAGGTTATAGTAAATTTTGAAAAATTGGCATAAGTTTTCCATATAAGCATCCTCCACCAACTAAATTAAACACTCCAAGTTCAACAAGGTTCAAAAACCACAAAAATTAGAGCAATATAGAGTAAGATATCACATGTGAAAGTTGGTTGTGCAGAGTTCTAAGTTGGAAAAGAAAAATGCAAAAAATTTCCTAGCTAAAAATGATGATAAATGATTTTGAAGCATCATAGGGGTTCTATATATAGTTTTTATGGGCCTAATATTAGGTATCTGATGTCAAGGCCCACCCAATATCAGGTAGTTGATATCAGGGTGCTTGAACATGTATTCAATGAGGGTGTTTAATAGGGAAAATAAAGCTCTATGATTGGTGGAAGGGTTTAAGGTAAAATCCATAGTTCTAGGATAAGTAAGAAACCACATTCAGGAACCAGAAGTGCTAGATGATGGAGTCACCAGCATTAAAACCTTTAGAAGAAGCAAGAAAAGGGGTATTAGATCCATGGTGTAGAATGGATCGATTATATGATAAGGGAAAGTATTGAATTTAACATATATGTTGTTGGAAGGTTTAAGATGATGTGGTTGTGTCAAACAAGTACAATTCACAATGGTTATACAAGTGGATCCTCCCTAAAGTAAGCTTTAGCCCTTAATGCCCTTGTATAACCACACCTAAAAATGTCCATAGGCACCAAAAAAGTTGAATGCAATCATACCTATGAAATAAAATACACATGTTAAAACCACCAATTTGAGAAAATATCTCTATGTTACACAAGACGAAAAGTTAGGATCATACAGATAGTGAGATGAGATGGATTAGAGAAAGGATTGCAAGAAGTGGGACATGAGGTGCTTTATCATAGGCATAGTGAATCCTTGTGTGTTATTAATGGTTAAGTAATCATTAGCCCTTTCCGAGATTCAAACCAAGTTCAAACAATATTCTAGTGACATCACATTGCTTCATCATTTTGTTTAACAACCATAAGACTATCATAGTTGCAAAGAGTAGCATCACTTAGCATTTTGTCCAAGGGAGTAGCTTATTCATGGCACTTTGTACTTTTTTTTTATTGATGGGTTCTAATAAGCCATCAACCTTCAAGCATGGGTAACATGCTATTCCATTGGAACCCTTAGAAATTTATTTAGTGCCATTTTATTTTACTGTTACTTCCATTTTTCATTAGATCTACAAGGATATAATTACAACCTTAGCAACATGATAGAACATATGGAAGTGGTCAAAGAGAATCCACAAATTTCCTTGATGTCACATCCTTCACATTCCCCCTTGGTTTTGCACTTTTCTTTCTAGGCACAATGATTATGAATTTAGTTTTAGTTTGATGTTGGAATAGAATATCATTATGACTTCGGCAATAACCTCTTATTAATGGAATGGGTGGATGGATGACATGGCCTCACTATCCAAATAATCAATCCCTTATGACTTGAAAACATAGAGAAAACCTCACCTTAATTGGCTACATTATCATTTTATTCACAATTAAGATGACTAACAAAGGGAATGAAAAATATTTTGGAAAAATTTGAAAAGGATTGGAAACATTTATATCAAGAAATAATAAAATGATAAAAATTTGTAAAATAAAAAGATGAAAAACACCTATTAATTTTAAATGTTAGGATGGGTTGTTTTCCCCATGACTAAGTGTTTGACCGTGACAAGAATTAAAGAGTAGATAAGTAGGATCCATGCATTTATGAAATAGTGTTAACCTTTCATTTTCAAGCCAATGCGTGTCTCTTGGTTTAGTGGTGGTTGTGTAGACAAGTTGTTGTTCACACACTTGGTTGTTAATTGTTTGGTGGAACAAAGTATGAGTTGTGTCAATGTTGTGGATGTCTATTCCACAATTGCACCCTTGATCATGATTAGGTATGCATGGATTCATTTATCTTCCCACAATGTCAGATTCATTACTTCTATTGGATGTTGTAGTAGCAATGGATGGTGGCCTTTGCATAGGATCAGAGAACGTTAGTTATGAAATGGAAGGTGTTATACTTAATTGGCCTTGTGATGGTTTGGATGATGTAGTAGGTCCATGAGTGTTGTGCTTACACATGGGAGCCATCCTAAAGAAGGGATGTTTCTAAGATTGTGGTGGGAACCTGTTGGCATTAGCATGTCTATGCATATTTTCAACACGAGTGGCATTCGTTTGTTGATGTTGTGGTGCTGAACCTTCTTATGTTGATGGCAATGACATGTGATGGGATGAAGTATGAGAATATTGAGGATAGGATGGAGGGTAAGTGGTGTGAGGTGGTGATCCTTCAGGAGATGTCACGGGTTGATGATACTCAAGAGAGTGATAGTAGCAATTTGAAGTAGAGGACATAGAACTAGTTGGAAAAATAGGTTGTTGAACATAATAACCATACAGGTTTGACTGGTAGTAAGGGTAGGGCTAGTTTGGTGATGGCCTTCCCCATAACTATGGGTTTAGCCACTGTGGTTGATGACAGTGTTGAGGCTGGTAATAAGTCCCCCTAGGATAGTCTAATTGATTGTAGGACTATATATAATTACCTTGTGGAAAAGGTAATTTCCTGGGCATGTGCTTTTGTACGAACTTGGGGTTTAATGCAAAAGCCCAATGCTCCTATAGATGCAACATGACTAGGCAATGGCCCTTCAGGTGATCATATATGTAAATGTCACATCTATCATCTTTGTCTATGGTTGAGTTTATAGCCTCGCTTTCTTTAGCCATTTTCCCTATTTGCCTATAAGTGTTCCTAGCTATTTCTTGGTTCTTCTTCCTTCATTTATTGCAATCATCTCATTTTTTTGTTACTTTATCCTCTATAGTTTCTACAAAAGTTGTAAATTTTCATTTATCCACTCCGACATCCTATCAAAATTTTCTTCAAGTTCATCGATAGAGTTCTATATTGACAAGGTTTGTCATGGAATCACCTTATCAAGAGTAATCTCTTTCTCCTTACCATAGATGTGAACCCTCTTCTTTTGAAGAGTTGGANCTTTCTCCTTACCATAGATGTGAACCCTCTTCTTTTGAAGAGTTGGGTCCTAGTTATATTTCTCAACATTCTCCCATTTGCATAGCTCTCCTTCTTCTTTTGCACATGCTTGATTAGCTCTCAAATCTGATGGGTTTGTAGCTCGTATAATTGACCTGGAGCATACATCCCAAGGATCTCCCTTGTTTCATTACGAAGCCCATTTATGATTTGGAAAAGTTGCTATTCCTTAGAGAAACCATGGCCTAGGCATTTATTCAGTAGAGAATAATATCTATCTAGGGCCATATTCAAGGGTTCATGTTGTTCTTGTCTCCATCTTTGGATCTGTCTCCTCAAGTTGGACACCCTTGCATAGGTTTGGTATTTCTCATTGAAGAAAGAGCTTAAGCTTTTGCCATCCACTTTCAATGTTATATAAGGCACAGGCATCATGGAAGGCTTGTAAATGATGTTGTGGATTTTAATCATACCCTCTTGCAAATTTAGGGATATTATTCATATCAAGCCTAAGTAAGCAACTTTCCTTGTAATGCTTGTGAGGCATCTTAACTGCCTCTGTGATATGCATCAGGCTCTTAGTGGCCAACAAAGATTCATCATCATCAAAGATATTATGATGAAAATATCCATTTTATTCATTTGATTATGATGATTTTGTCTATATTCATTTTGATGTTTTTGATTTTTCTTGTGGTTGCAATTTCTATTTTTATTTCTACCCCATACTGGAGATTTGTCTCTATACCTACGTTCATCTTTATCAGAACTAGATGTTGAAGAGGAAGAGGAAGATGAGGAACTAGAAGGGTTACCATGGCTTCTATGGTGTTTCATAATGTCCCTTGATTTATCTTTTCTAGGTTTTGAGGAGGTCCTAGGACTTGAGGGCTCCCTTGGTCCAAGGCTTACTTCATCTCCCTTAGGGTTGTCTATTTTGGATGAATGTAGTCTTTGAGGGTCGTTAGGGTGGTCATGAACATATGAAACCCCTACATGCAGTTGGTCACTCTAATTTTCTTCAACATATATCTCGTTAGTCCTCCAATGAATGTGCTCACCATACAATGCATTATTGTTTCCTTGTGAAAGAGACATTGTTTTTAGTTAATGATGTGTGTAATCTAATATTTTCTAAAAGATATATCATTAATGCTTTTATAGCGATCGTGTATAATATAATTAATCTAGATAACTAACACTATCCCTGGCAATGGCACCAATGATGAGCAACGAGGTACCCCTATGCCTAGCCATATGAATCACAAGCATTCACACACAATCCAGTTGAATTCCATCAATGGGACTAGTTGTGCATCTAAATTGTTATGCCTTGATCGCAGTTCATTGTCTTCCAACTTGAACTAGTGGTAGCTTTTTCACGTATGGTTTAGTTTAGAGTGAGGCATATGATTCTTGGCTCTAAGCTACTCTTAATGATAATAAAGAGATTGATTAATTAAGCTAATTAAAAATGGAAAGTAAAGTCTAAACTAGCCTACGTGTGATGAGTATTCATTCCTAATTATCTGCACACACCTTGGACTTCGCGTAACTACCACTAGGATTACCAAGTACATGTCACTGGATGTACCAAACGATAACACTACTGGGTTACCAAGTAATTATACTTAAGCATTTGCAATTAGTCATACTCATTCCACTTAATGACAGGAGTAATAAAGAGAAATAAATGGAAACATTAACTAAGGAAAATAGTAAATAATTAAAAATTAAAGCAATAATCAAGCTAAGTGAATGATGCAATGATGGAAGTAATCTTGATCTTTATTGTCAGACATGCAACGTGTCCAAGTATGTCACACTTGAATAAGAATGTCATACAATCACTTAGCATCACACTGTGGGCATGCACTAGAAACTAACAAAACTTGAAACAAAAAATCTATGAATCTAACTCTTATCTTCTCTATTTATTTTATATCTCAACTGTGCACCCAAGTGTGGTATTTATAGGCACTCACAGAAGAGGCGATATCATATGCCTGACATTGAAGGTTGTGCCCCAATATTGAATGCCCGATATCGTAGCTCCGATATCAAATATCTGATATCAGAGCCATGTAAAACATGACTCATCAAATGGAAACAAATAATCTTCTTATCACCTAATCTTATTATCATCTTAGGTGCTAGGAATTCAAACAGATCTATTGAAAACATTTACAATAATCACATTTAAAGAAAAGTTTGAAAAACTTGGAAAGAAATAAAGAAAATATAGAACATGAAAACTATTGCATCATCACAAAAGCCTTGATAATGTTGCTTACGTCAGGGTGAATATTCTTATAATCATCATTCTTAACTACCCCTGCATTTCTTAATAACATAATTTCTTTAATACTATAATTTCATCACCCATTTTCTCATTTTGTTAAATTAGCTTATGAATGTAACTATTTGTGTGAGCTATAAAATTCTCTATTTTAATCTTCAAATGATTTTTTTTCTTCTAACAAGTGAGACTTTTCAGATTTAAGCCCCTTCATAACATTCCATAATGCTTCATTACTTTGGTCATAATTATTTAATGTTTCAATTACATTTTCCAACTAGTCTTCAATTGCATTAAGAAGGTATTTGTCATGATGGCACACATTTTGTATAGATAGTTTATCATCCTCTTTCAAAGAATATGAGGTTTTGCCTCTCTTTAACAATGATGTATTCTTGAAAATGCTTTTTGGATCCAGCTTTATTATTTCCTAAAATTGGCCCGAAATAACATGTATATTGTTTTCTAGAATATTTTTGTTACAACAATTGGAAGACTTGGAGACTCTCTCATATTATCTAGCTACCATGATGTTGCACACCTCTTGATCTCAAACATTATTCTCATAGGGATATTAGGAAAATTGAGCACAAGGATAATTACCACATTTTGAAATCGGTACCTAAAATAGACAACTATTAGTGAAGGAAGGATGTGTTTTTTCTCACTTGACTACTCACTTTGTTAGAGCATATTTGAAGGGATATATTGATGCTCAAGTAACATGGATAAGCTATTTTGACTTCTCAACTCCATGTTACTCATATGGAGCTAAGTTGAGGCCTTTAGTCACTTGATAGTCATATTGATCTATAGCCACATCTCTCTAAGTAATTAGTTTTGTTATTGTTTAAAATTTATTTATAATATTGCAAAATAACAACAAAAATTCTTGATCTTGTTGATTTTTTATTGGATCAAACTGTTAACAACATTAAATAATTTACAAATGCTAAAAAAAACTATGTATAAAGTTCCTAGCTCAAAATGAGACATGGCTTTACCTTGCTCTCTCCTTAGTTGTGAATAGTAGCCATCAAAGCTCTCTATACGAGCTATGATGGTCATTACAATTCAAACTTACATTAAGGAACTATGGCATTTAGCTTATAATTGTGTGATTGGTAAATCCTTCACCTACCTTTTCTTGGTCATGATGGGAATATGGTGATATCCCATATAGCTTTAATGGTATGCCTATCATGGATGAATTATATTGTCAAAATTTCAAATTATTAAAATTTATCAAAAAAATTTTTAAAACACATTGTTTATTTCATAAGAAATCTATCCAAATATTCTTGTGTATAATCATTTAAGTATTCAAGTATAAAAATCTTGTGCTATTAAGTTTATACTATTTAATGCATTGTTTAAAGCTTTGCCATCAAAGGTTCAAAACATGATACTGGCACCTTAAAAAATGCTTGGAATAAGCTTGGAACAATAGTGTTAGCACTTTATAGTTGATTATTTATTTTAAAAATAAACAATAAGATGTTATCTTAGTGGTAAGAGTCTTCTCTTGGTGACCCTAGGTCACATGTTTAATTCTACACTTGGGCATTGTAATATAAAAAATTGGAAAAAATTTCAATTTCATCTAGAATTCCAAATAATAAATGCAAAAACTAAACATTGACTTTTACCTAGAACTAACACATTGCTAAAAAGTGAAAAATATACCTAAACTATGAGTCAAATTCCAATCCTTCAAAAGAGGATGATTACCATCCATCCTTTGATTATGCTTAAAATTCCAATCCTTAGAGGATGATGACATCCCATTTATTACGCACCATCTATCTATCCATTGATGATGCTTATTTCCTGTTTTCCTAGTGGTTTTAAAATTGTGTTTAAAATCAAAGTAATTCATGTTAGCTGTAATTTAAAATAATGTATTGAAAAATATTAGCCATTGTCGGTTGTTGAATACACAACAAGAACAACCATCATTATTAACCAAAATTGCAACTTGCAGCTACCATCAAATAGCTGCATTTAATATTGGGGATTTTTTAAAACATTTTGAGAAAAAACATATTTGCTAGTTCTTAGACTTGAAATGGTTTAAGGCCCTAACTTGAATGTTATTACATGCAATATATAATGTTGTGGAGTAGTCCTACAGTGAAATACCTTTGTTTGATAAATTACATCTTATCCTATCAAGGCCTCCACATTAATCAAAAGCATCTTGTTTCAGATGCATTGTAGAGAGATTTTTCAGAAAGGACTAATAAGTCTTTTGTTTTCTATTAAAATTACTTTCTTAAAGCATATAAAAATATAATTTGTATATCATATCATGAAATCTAAGAAGAAACGTAAGAAACTTTCTTTCACGAATTTTTCTACTTCTATGCCATGATCTGTCTTTTACGGCAATTCCGTACAAATTTTTAAAGAATCTACCATAGGTATATGCATGTAACGGGTATCATGGGTGAATTGGATGGATTGGAAAGGATATGCTATGATATCTGGTGAATTGACAGGGCATTTAATGAAAAAGTAGAGAACGGAATTTGTGAGCCGTGCATAGCTGCATTAAAGTAGTACCAGTCATATGGCACGGGATTTGAAATTTTTCTTTCTTATTGTTTGAAAAAATACTTAGGATTTTCCAACTGATAAAGCTTTTGAAAATAAACTTTAAAAAAAGGTATATATCAAACAGTGAAAAAATTACAAATTCAGACTTGACAAATCCACAGCAAAATAGCCAAACTAGGCGATGTTGTATTGTGTATTATGATGTATGTCGAAAAGGAATAATTGCATAGGATGATATACACTTTTGTAAAAGAGGTGAAACTCTAAAATAATGGAGAAAATTGGAAAAAAAAAACCAAAAGGGTCATAGAGTTGGAAGATTATCTACGTAGGTGTTACATATTTGCCTATCTATGTGTTATATATTTTAAGCGTTCATGTTTACAACCTATGCTAAAAATGATGGGGAAATCAATTAGAACCAGGATGACCAGCCTTAATAGAGGTGAAACTCCAAAATAACACAGAAAAAGCACATTAGTTTTGGTGATATTTAAGTGTTCATCCTTACAACTGATGCTACAAAATTAAGAAAAAATCACTTTAAGCATTAGTACATGGATACATAGTAAATATCAGAAGTAAAATTCTCCTTCTTTATCAAAAAGGAACTTCCTGTAACCAAGCTATAGAAAGTAGCAAGGTTAATATTGTTGAACTTGCAATGGTTGATAAAGGAAGATGTGAATTCTTTCTTAATAGTGCTTTTAGATATGGCAACAAGCATAGAATTGACCAAACACAGAGAAAGTACTCTGTAATCATCTTATTTTGTAAGTTACCATGAGCAATGATGACATCATATGTTTTAAATGCTACTGCTACAATACTCAAAAGCAATATTGTAGTTGGTGGTATATGTAAATATGCTGGAGTAAATACTTTTGATTCTGCTTGTTTAAAATCTTGAGCTTCATCTTCAGATCTCTTTGGAGTAATTTCAAACTTGGTATCCTTGAAGCCAATGATCTTTACTATAACATCCAACATATCAGATAGCCATGATGTAAAATTAGAGATAGTCAATGTTCTTTCTTGCCCTCACCATTCTTTTAATGACATTTCCTAGCACAAATACTCTTTAATGATGATGCTTTTGCATAGAAGCACCAGTAGGATTGCCAAGAGAAACGTAGGAGTGTCACTATAAGCCAATTAAAAAATTAAATCAGTAAAGGTTCAATATAGTTATAAACACAAATATAGAATTTTTAAAAATAACTGGATATATATTTACCTGAGGTAATGAAGGCTTTCCGCTGAATATACTATATATTGGCAAAATCATGTAACAAGTAGTTGCAACTGCAAGGATACCCCATAAGACAAAGTAAGCATACATTAATTTTTGCTGAATGCTCATCTTCCTTCTCCACCCTAAAAATGGAGTTAATGCATTGAAAAGTGTCTCTTAATCCACAAGCCCCTCTTCTTTCTTGGGTTGACAAGTCCCTAGCATCAGATAATGCACATCCTAAAAACCTTGGAAGGCTAGGAAAGTATAATAAAGAATGCCAACCAATGCTATGTATTCTATACCTTTTCAGTGTATCTTCCACTATGCTTCCATATTTCCATCCAACCTACACTCCACAAGTTTACATGCAAATACATAAGAAAAATTGATGTTGCTTTACCTGAGTAGTTAATGGGATTGAAATTTTATTGAAATGGAAATTCCAACTGTTATCAGGATAGCCTAGTAGTAGGATTGAATTGGAAATGATCTTTAAATTTCAACAGAAACCCAAAACTTTTGGACTGAACCTGTAATGCATTATAGAAGTGCTACAGAACAAATAATTATAAGCATAGAAGGATTAAATACACAACCTCTTTACCCCATGAAGTATTGATTTCATACTCGCATTTTGACAGTTCTAAAGCTTCACCAATCATAGATGAGGGAGAGGAAGAATTCATGTGTACAGCTCTCTCTCCACGTAGAAGAGCTTTAGCAGATGCAACCAACAAAGAGGATTTGCCAAAAGTTTCAACAAAGTTTTCATGTGACCATGAACATGTAAAATTTTTGTATCCTGAAAAAAATATGCAAGAGATATTGTTTACTAGAATAAAAGTGAAATTCTTACCACCACGATAAAATATCAATTTCAACTTCCAATGGAATTAATGTGTACGACTTACCCAGTGGACAGTTGTAAAGTGCTTTTCTTCTATGAAAACAATTTGTTCCAAAGTAGTGTGGTCCTTGCATACCATTGGTTCCCAATAACAATTTCTGAGAGTTAAGAAAAGCTTAATCATCTAAAGCTTCATGTGAATTCAAAACAAAAGCTTTCAAGTTTACTGTCATATAAGTGGGAAAAGAACAAATTTGAAATAAATGGACATGAAATGCAAAATGAACAAATTTGAAACACAGTACGTACCACGATAGCAGCAAACTGTTTTCTCCCAAGGTTATCTTCGTTTTTTGCATAAAAGCGGGGAAACTGAACAAACCCACAGTATCTTTCTGACTTGAAACTCATAAAGAAATACATGGCTTGTTTGATCACTTTTGAGTTGTTGATAAACATGTCACAGTCCAGGTCCAGATTTAGAATGTAAGGTGCATTTGTCATCAGCCCTGAAACTCTTGTCTGTCATAAAAGAATAAATTTTGAAAAAAAAAAAAAAGCCAAAACCAACATTCATTAATTAAACAAGAAAACCTAAATACAGTCATTAATGGATCATCGACCTCAGATAAACATCTATATCATTGGTTAAGTGTAAAATACCATGACGTTCATTGCTCCTGTTTTGTAATGGTGTTTGATATTGGGTCTTTTCTCCCTTGCAACATAGATTATGTGGGGCACAAAATCACTGTCATCTTCCTCCTTATGTTCATGGATAACCTAAAAAAAAACCCCAAGAAATGCTTTATTTGGTTCCTCAATTGTTGTTGGTCTGTTTCTTCTTTCTTTATTTTTTTTTAAATCTTTTTAAAAGTTAGTTCAATGGGAATTGTCAGAGCAAAGTGACAAGAAATAACCTTGACTGTACTTGAGTGATTGGTAATGTCCGAGAGTTTAGAAGCAAATCCAGCTTCGTTTAGGCAAAGTGATGGGACTTCTCCTGTGTGAATTGCTTTGAAAATTCTTGCTTTATATGCTTCGTATTCTTCATGAAAATAATAAATTCCTAACAGTCAGTTTCAACCAAAAGTTATCAGGAAGATAGAAGATACAAACTACAAATGATGACAGCATAATTAACTACCTTGACAAGTTGTGATTCAGTAATGAAGTTTTTGTCATGAGAATCCATGTACTCTTGCCTATCAAAGAAAACAACAGGGGCTCTGGTCTCTAACATATACTTCTTGCAAAAGGGTGCCCAGATTTTAGAAAAGTTAAAGGCTTCAAGCAGTGAATAATAAACAATTGGAGATGCTCCCTCATCAGAGATATAACATGCTAGTTTATGTGTTGGGTAGTCCAAAGCCAGCACTGAAAGAACTGTATTCATGCTCACTAATGGTGACTCCATAAAGACATCCATAAAGCTTGCCTGCATTTTCTCCTCCACAGCTGCATCGACGAACATGTAATCACAACATTGAGTTTTTTCTTCATAAGTTTTAACAATGTCTAATCTATTGGTTTCAGCCCTATATACTCATATTGTGAAAGATTGTAATTGAATAAGCCAAATAAAGTCTTGCAGAAGCACCTTCATGATTACTACAGGGCAAGTTTAGACTAGATTATGGGCTATTATCTTAGTCGAAGACAACAACGGAGATTATCTTATTCCTTTGATTAGTTAATTGCATGGATTTGAATAGCAATTTCATTTTTTGAAAGGACAAAATTCTTGAAATGAATACCAATTTCATTTTTAGGTTATACCAATTTTACTTTTTGGTTGTATCAATTTCCCTATTTATTGACGTGACCAGCAGCAGCCAAAGTAGTTGGTGGCACTGATTTCAATCCTTAATGCTTTAGGTGAATTTGATTTTTTACTAGGATGAAACATAGTTTGAGAAATCTGCCATTAATTGCAAGATCTGGCAACATTGAAGCCGATTCAAAATCGGATCAGGGCATTTACTCTAATAAATAGTGATATATTTTTATTGATTTTTTAAGTTTACCGTATTGTTTATTATTAATTCTGATGCCAAATGAGGGCATTTACTCTAATAAATAGTGATATATTTTTATTGATTTTTTAAGTTTACTTTATTGTTTATTATTAATTCTGATGCCAAATGACAGCTAAAATTTCTATATGTGATTGGGCACTCTAATTGAGCTCTTAGATGAAAAAAATTGGAAAATGCAGGTACCAACATGGGTGAATATAACTGCTCTAGTTTGCTAATATTGACAATTTTAATCTGATTCTTACACTGATTTATTCAGCTTTCTTGGATCCGATTTATAAAAACGACTGCCCATTCATCTGATCCGATTTTTCAATCTATGTGACGAAATTGGTTTAACCTACGATGAAACTCAGAAACAAGAAAATAAAATAAATAGAATAGTGAAATTGGTTCACCCTTTCCAAATCTATTGATGAAAGGATAATAGAAAACATAAAAATACAGAGAAAAAGTTCAAAACCAGCTTTAACAATAAGCTCTTCCCTATCGTCGTGACTATCAGCAAAGAAAAGTTGTTTCAAAATTTAGTATCAAAATCTCACCTGTGTTCAAACCTGTCCAAATAAGTCTCGTATGTTACAGAAGACCATCTGAGATTGTGCTCCGTAATCCAGTAATTCAAACCTGTCCAAATAAGTCTCGTATGTTACAGAAGACCATCTGAGATTGTGCTCCGTAATCCAGTAAAAAGCAAAGAGGGCTTCACATGCTAAAGCCACAACCCATGGTCCAAAAGAACCATGAACGCCGTCCATGAATTGATACAGCAGAAAACAGAGAAAGAGAGCCATGTGAACGACAGCATAGCATCGGTTGAAGTATGGAACTTCTTCATGTTTCCCAAAGAGGGAACACTCACAAGCAATTCCAGTATTGGTCTTCATTTTCATTGCTTCGGTGCTTCTGAGGCTAAGCATCCCTGGGAAACTATAGCAGCCTAGCCTCTTACAAGATAAGCAGTCCAACAGACGCAGAAATTGACTTGTAGGAGTGATTCCTGTAGCCCTGTACCATATGCTTTAGATACCGGGCCATATTTCAAACCTTCTGTAGCATTACAGGTTTTTACGATTTTTTTATTCAGTATTTCCTCTGCACCTTATGAAACTGAAGAAATATTCAGAACCCAACTAGTAAAAATGAAAAATGACATGAAGACAAAAGGCAAAGGCTTAACTTGTGGAACTGAGGAAATATTGAGAACCCTATTTTTTAAAAAAGTACAGAACCAGTAAAAATGAAAAACAACCTGAAGACAAAAGGCAAAGGCTACCCAGTGATGGTGTGCAATTAATCAATGACTTAATAATAACGGAATTGTCATTGTAATAGATTTGAATAGAGCTTTGTAATTTTAAATCCATGGATAATTTAGGTTCGTATCAGTATTTTAGAAGATAATAAAGTTTCATAATTCCAAACTCATTACCTGTAAATGCATCATTAATGTATCTTAATAACTAACCCTTTCCATAATACATTTATGATTTATATCAGCAATACGTTACATGTTTTTTCTTTTTTTTCTTTTTTAAATCACCCATAAGGTAGAAAAACAGAAAAAACATACCAACGATATTCTCAATTACATAAAAATTTTAATTTTAAAAGCAAGCAATACCGGCATCAATATGTGTTTGATAAATAATAGCTCAAAAACACCATGAATAGACAAATATAGAACAAACTTGACCGAGAGGGTATATCTAAATGGGGTAAGTGGTAAAGAAACAAAAGAAAGGTGAGTGATCCCATTTTTAATTATCTTGTTACCTCATCTAGTAGTCAAGCTTGGTTACCATCATTGGTTAGATGATATATATATATATCTATATCTAAGCTAGTGGAGTGGTTTTGTGGGCTATGAGTAGAATTTAATTATTANTCTATATCTAAGCTAGTGGAGTGGTTTTGTGGGCTATGAGTAGAATTTAATTACTTTTTTTTAAGTTTAAAGTTATCAATTATCATTATAAAGGACATTGTTATAAATGTTCAAGTTGTTAAAATATTATTAAAACTATTTAAATAATATCACTATTTGCATACCAAATAATATATATTGGTAAACATACAATGGTAGAAATAAAAGTTTATATATTTCATATATGTTAATGAAGGAATAGATTGCACAATTAATGCAACAAACATTGTAGAGGTGTAGAATCGGATTGAGCAAAAGGCAAAATACAATGATAAGCATGAACTCAATATACCTAATTCTCCAATTAAGCAAAACAATTTTCCTATGCAATTCTACTATGAAGATGTTTAGCATCTAAAATCTTTCTATATCTCTACACAGAGAAAGAATGATGAATCTTCAAAGAATCAATGGTCTTAAATTTAGATAATGCAACAAACGTTAAACCCATAACTTCTCTTGAACCAATGTCAATAGCACCCTTATCTAGTGTCATTCCTTTAGATTTATGAATACTCATGGTCCATGCCAACCATAAAGGTAATTGCTATGATGCTTCTCGGACCACATGTACAATTGGCACATGATGAGGATTATCATTATTGATGAAGTGTTTGTTGGTCACTGTGTTTACTAGGCCACGTATACGGGACCCTGTATATGCGGCCACGTCGATGCATCCTTCCATGCATCAATGTGGCCCTGTTTACGCGATGCCTTTTGCGGCCTATAAATAAGAGGGCTTCCGCCCCTCTTAGGTACCTTTTTGTCAGTTGTAGCGAAGCTCTTATAGTTTGTTCCCGCAAGAGATAGAATATTTTCCAAATGCCCACAGTAGGTGTAAAGAAGGTGTCCAGCTCTTTATTCAAGCGCTAATGTATCTGAGCCCATTGGTGTGAACGGCAATAAAGACGAGCTTTCAAGCATTCTTTGCAGCATTTGGACTTAGCCCTTTAATGCATTTAATAGCTAATGTTTCTATGCTTTGATAATTACTTAAGTTTCTCTTATGATTAGTTTACTCGCTATTGCTCATTCGTAGTTCATAGAAACTATAAGTACGACCATCTCGAACGCAAACCCAACACTTGGTAACCCAGCGACGCTTAACGTCTGGTAACCCAGTAGTGGTTAGGGGATGCTCAGAACGTGATCGGAAGATGGGGATCAGATACTTATGCTAGGATTAGTTAGGATACAAATTAGGATAATTATAGATTAGATAATAGTTTATTCCTTACTTTTCATACCTTAATTAGACGCCAAAAGATAAGTAAAAAGCTATAAAAATTAGTTGCCTCAATCTTACTTAACCATCACCACTAGAACGTCACAAGTGAGATTGGGAAGACAACGACCGTTCTAACCCAAGATTTTGATGGTTAGGGTCTGGTGTATGTTAAGTGCTTATAGTCTACAGAATTCGACCGAGTCGCGTGTGAATGCTCGTGATTCGTATGGTTGGGCATAGGGGTACCTAGCCGCTCATCATTGGCATCATTGCCGGGGACTGTTAGTCTGACATGCGTCATCTAACCTTAGCAAATGAACATTCACGTCGTTGGAACGGACCCAGGAAAGTAGAAATTTACACACGCTAGGCGGATTAAAATACAAAGTAAGGTACACTAATTAAATGGATAATCTAACATCCAATTTGTCTTCTTCTCATAGGCGAGAAGTATCCAACCCACCGATGCCATAAGTGTCAGGTGGTATACAAGCATCCCGATGAATATGTCCCTAACTTCACGTTCATCCTACATCAGGATGAGCATCTGCGATGGCGGGACATGGAGGGTAACATCATATTGCCACTCGACCGAGTGGTTCCTGGAATGCTATTCCGAAATCTTGCCAAACTAGGCATCTAGGATTGTGGAGTTGAGTACGTCATGGAGGACCATGACTACCTAGACTATCGTCCCACTGAGGCTCAACAAGCACAGGACTAGTTGCAAGCAGAAAGATATGAACACCTGAAGGGGAAATAGTTTAGTAACCCCTTATTCTTGCAAGGGCTGTAGGACGATGGAGAACCCATCTTTCATGATTCCCATTCGACCGAACCTCCTCTGGGGTAGAAAATCCTTCAGTCCATCATTTAGAACAAGCCTCCAAGTGACTAAGATCCTCAAGGGGATGGAGGGTCACGTGGCAAGGATGGGCAAGATGATCGAGGTTGTCATCAGGGTAGAGGGGGAGATCGACACTAGAGCAGTGGCGACTCTTCTCCCTCTTCTCCATCCTCTTGCTCTCCTATACCTTCATCCAGTTCAGGCTCTGATTGTAATTGGGGTAAAAAGGAGCGAAAGGATGGTGGTTGTAAGGATCGAAAGGAACGACATGAGGAAGTGTGTGACTAGTCACATGAGCCTCACCGTCATGAAAGGAGGGGTAGCTGGAATTGTCACAGATATCATGGTCCTTAGCAGGACTATGACTTGGATGAGCCATTGTTGGCTACTCGGAGCATGCTCCACATCGCCAAGGCAGTTCAAATCCTTAGTAGGCATGTGAAGGATAGCCGAATCAAGCGCATTGATATGAACAACATCCCCAGGTTTGAAGGGGGATACAACTGTGATTCACAAACTCATTTGCAAGTGTTCCATGACACCTGCACCTTGCAGAACATTGATAATGATTGGCAGAAGCTGAAGTTGTTCCCTCGCATGCTTATCAAAGAAGCAGAAAGCTGGTACCAGTCCTTGGAATCAGAATCAATCAGAAGATGGAGTACAATGCTTGAGATTTTCAATGATAAGTATCAAACATACTCCAGAGTGGCGAACCTGAGACGACAAATCCAAGGTTGGAAACAAGGGAATCATGAATCCTTGGATGTAGCCATGAGCAGGTACTACTCATTGTTGCATTGGTGCCCTGGTCATGGCTACTCTTAGTAGGCATAACTTTGCCACATCATTGATGGGCTCCGCTTTGAAATGCAAAAGACCCTTGGCGTGTACACCCAGGGATGATTGTCGGAACTAAGGGTCCATCAACTGCAACGCCTCATTGAGCAAGTGGCCAAGGAAGAAGGGAACTTAGAAAGAAGGAGAGTGTAGAAGAATTTAATCAGGATCCCTCCATCAGAAAGAGGGAGGTCTGATTCTATGATGAGGAGGAGGAATCACCACTAGAAGCAATGATGAACCAAAATACCTTGCCTTTACCAAAGTTTGCATCTGAAATATTGGCAAAGGTTGATAAGATGTGAGACTCTTTGGACGAAAAATTCCAAAGTGTGCTAAAAATTGCAGAAGAGTCCAAAGAATGAGGTAATGATCATGATCAATGCAGGAAGAAGGAAGCTAAACGTGCCCAACATAAGGGTAAGGGCAAAGTTGCTGTAGCAGAGCAGGTTGCAGACTTTGACATCAAGGAGGATGATGAATGTGGCATATGCCAATATGAACATCCTAAGGGATGTTGTCCTGTGGTGTCACATCTTCAAGAGTCTAGGGTGTACGCATTGAATCGTCACTTGGCACAATAGCAAACACCCCGAAGGTTGCCTTACCCACAAGACAATTCTAGGTGGTTCCACCAGTAGCAGCAAGGATATTATCCAAGTGGAGTGCCATCGCAACCTTACGAATACTTCCAACAGTGGTAGCAACCACAAGCATGGGGGATGCCACCTCCAAGGTAGCAGTACCCTAACAAACATCCAGATCCCTATGGGTACTACATTCAGCAACCAGTCTCTCCACGGGACTCTTCCAGTCATGTGGCCTTTCAAAGTTATTACCATCCCTCAGAATATTTTCGACCTCAATCTCCATCACCCAGGGGAAAAAGCCCACATCTCTTCTATCCTCCATCACCTTCTTCTACCACTCCCTCTCCGCAACATCCCACTTAGCTGCCACCTGCTCCGCCTATGCAGGGAGAGTTACTACCACAGCCACAGCAACGAAATGCTATGAGGGTTGTCCACCTACAACTGGCACCTTAGCCAAGTCGACCGAAATCCAAACCACGAAAACATCCTTTCTTTCAGCCCAATAATCTGAACATACCCTCACATACACTTGTGGCCAATGCCTCTGAACCTCAAAGCACCTCCACCATTACACCACCCGAGCAGCTTTCAAGCCAACTACCCTCTAACGTTCAAATGATCATGCTCACACATGTCGTGATCTACTGGATCAAGGCAGGGCATCTTCCCTGAAAATTGACTGATTCAGGAAGCCCCCTCATCTATCTTTAAGTGGCAAGGAATAAGCCATGCAAAGCTCTTCTGGGCTCGAGGTTAGGAGTCAATTTGATCTCTCATGACATGTACAAGAATTGGAACTTACCCCCGCTAAAGAAGAGCAACATTCGGCTCGAGCTAGCAGACCAGTCCATCACCGTTCCCTTGGGATTGGTGGAGGAAATTATGACCACCGTTTGTGGGTGATCCTATCCTATTGATTTCCTAGTCATTTGTGTGGAGAATTGCAAGGGGAACTTCCCAATTATAATGGGAAGAGCCTAGCTAAGCATGGTGGATGCACGATTAGGACTCCGAGATCTTTCTCTTGAAATTTTAAAGGAAAATCCTTTTGGAAAGATTGAGAAGAAGCGTGTTCCATGCATCGCGTACAGTGACTCAGGGTGCAACTGTGTGCAACAGTTATGATCCGCTAAGTGGACATCCATTCAAGCATGTAATCAGTGTACTGAGGAATCACCAATTCACCAGTGCCTGTATGTAGTAGCCACTAGCCAAAAGGGCATCCAATGGCTAACAGCTGACCCTGCTAGCAGCACATTATGCATGGAACCATCTGAGGGGCTTGTACAAGCCTATGTAGAAAGCATGGATGAAATGGAAGAGGTTCATCAATAGGTCTCCACTGTTAATGACCATGATGATTGGGGAAGCTGCAAATCCCTGAAAGCTTCAAACAAGAGCCCTTGGAGCTCAAATCCTTACTGGTTCACTTAGAATATGCATTTTTGCAAAATGGAAAGCTGGTAATTATCAATGCCACCCTTGCTCCTAAACAGAAGAAGAAGTTGCTGAAGGTGGTGAACAAATGGGATGCTACATTTGCATGGTCATATCCTAAGTTAACTGGAGTTGATCCTAGGGTCTACCAACATCAGATCTATATTGACCCTTCCATGAAGCCACGACGATAGCCACAAAGATGATTGAACCCCAAATTAAAGCAGGTCATCAAAGATGAACTCGAACAATTGCTAAAGGCAGGGTTCATCTATTCTATTGCCGATAGCAAATGGGTCAGCCCACTCGTTATTGTGCTGAAGAAAGGTGGCAAATGGAGGGTCTGTATTGATTTCTGATAGCTCAACATGGCTACCTTCAAGGATCACTTTTCACTCCCATTTGTGGACCAGGTGTTGAACACCATTGCAGGGCACCACTATTATAGCTTTTTGGATGGTTATAGTGGCTATAACCAAATCCAAATAGCACCAGAGGAGTAGGCCAAAACAACTTTCACAAGTCTATGGGGGACTTTTGCATACAAGAAGATGCCTTTTTGCCTATGCAATGTGCCTGCAACATTCCAACAACTTGTCCTCAACATCTTCTAGCAACAGATTTGCAATGGGGTAGAAGTCTTCATGGATGACTTCTCTACATATGGGGCCATGTTTGAGCTAGCCTTGGACTATCTTGAGCAGGTTCTGAAAAGGTGTGTAGATACTAATCTGCGGCTCAATTGGCAGAAAATCCATTTAATGGTCCAAGAAGGTATTTTGTTGGGGAATCGCATCTCACATACAGGGATTATTGTGAACCCTGAAAAGATTAGGATCATCTAAGGAATCTACCGATAACCAAGCACCATAAAAGATGTTCAGTCATTCCTTGGCCACACTGGTTACTACTGGTGCTTCATTGAAAACTTCTCGAAGATCGCCAAGCCATTGGTAGAACTTACAAAGAAAGACGCTTCATTCATCTGGACCAAGGAATGTAAATTCGCATTCCAATTGCTTAAATAGAAACTCTAGTTCTACGAGCACTTGATTGGTCTAGGCCCTTTCACATTTTTGACGAACGCATCTAATTATGCCTTGAGAGCCATGCTTACACAGTGTGACGATCAAAAACATCCATACTATATCCACTGTGCAAGTCATAACATTGTGGGTGCTCAGCTTAACTACACCACCACTGAAAAGGAGTTGATGATGGTGGTGTTTGCCTTAGACAAATTCCAACACTATGTGCTCGAATACAAGGTGTTTGTGCATACTGATCATAGTGCTATCTGGTTCCTGATGAACAAACCAACGGTGAGCCCTCGCATCATCCGGTGGCTGGTGATTCTTCAAGAGTTTGACCTCACCATGGTAGACCGAAATGGGACCAAGAATGTGATGGCTGATCACTTGTCTCAGTTACAATGGGATGACGCAGAAGAGGAGGAGCCCCTCTTCGACCAATTTCCAGATGAACTCTTCTTTGCAGGTGTAGTCAATCTACAAGTGCCCAAGGAATTTCCTTAGTTCAGCAACATTCTCACCTACCTCACAACTCAAGAGTTGCCAAAGGAGTGGGACCATAGGCAGAAACAACAGTTTCTCTATAAGGCCAAGTGCTTCATGGAAATGAGTGACCACCTTTACAAGGTGTGCGTAGATGGCTTGGTCTGATGGTGTGTCGCTGATGATGATACACTACGCATCCTCCAAGATGCTCATGAGGGCCCTTGTGGGGGACACTATGCTAGACGTCATACTACCATTAAGATCCTACTTGTAGGGTATTACTGGTCCACAATCTTCAGGGATGCACAATGGTTCGCCTGCTCCTGCGAACGATGCTAGAGAGATGGTGGGATGACGACACTATTGGAGGGACCTCAATGGTGGATCCAACCACTGAAGCCCTTCTACATTTGGGGCATCAACTTCATGGGGCCCATCACACCCCTATCAAATAGAAAGGCATATATCATCGTAGCTATGGACTACTGCATAAAGTGGGTAGAAGCAGTAGCCATCGTCGACTGTTCTTCCAATACCGTCGCACGATTTTTCCAACAACAAATCGTCAACAGGTTTGGAGTGCCACATGCACTCATCTAAGATAATGGCACTCATTTCATGGGTGTCACTTTTTGAAACATCATGCAACACTTGGGGGTCACCCATAAATTTACAACATCCTATTACCCCCAAGCCAATAGGCAGGCCGAAGTCACCAATAGGGAGATCACCAAGATCCTCACCCGAACCATCAGCAAATATAGGAGGGATTGGAGCACCAAACTTAATGATGCCCTCTGGGCCTATCAATCCACCTAGGAACTTCCTATAGGGTACTCTCCCTATGAGTTAGTGTACAGTAAGATACCAAAACTTCCAATCTAGGTAGAACTCCGGACGCTATCCACTGCCAGTGACTTAGGCCTTGACCTCCCGCTAGCACAACGTGAACGACTCATCAACTTGAGTATGCTAGATGAGAATCGATTAGTGGTCCTATCTTCAAATGAGATCCACAAGGCCTACAACAAAAAACGACATGATCTTAGGATTTGGAAGGTCACATTTAGATGTGGAAACAAGGTGTTGTATTGGAACCCCTCACATGTACCACAACTAACCAAGTTCCAAACGTTGTGGGAGGGACCTTACATTGTCTCCGAAACCTTTCCATCCAGGGCTTTGCTTATCCACAAACCTAAGGACCTCACACGAACGTAGTTAGTCAACTGGCAACAACTGAAACCTTTCTGTGAACTTCACCTAACTAGTGCTGCCACCTCATCATCACCAGGACAACCGCGTTCCATTTTTCACGTCTCCTCCTTTCCACCCAGTCGTGGGGGGGACCATCATCCCTGCTAATCCATTCCACTACACCCCTTACTATTTTAAAATTTTTTGTTTTACACTTTTTTTCTTTCTTGTTTTACACTTTTTTGTTTTTCAACATCGTTCCTATGTTTGCCAATTCTTGTTAATTTTTTCCTTTTTTAATTATTTTTTGTTTCTTTGTGTTTGTTTCCTTTTCAAGTGATTGCTAATGCATCATCTTATTGTCATCAGGTGTCTAGCGTAGATGGTTTTCGTTGCGATGGGTCATGTACATTGGTCCACATAGTTATCTGGCTCCTGCCCTTGCATTGTTATCCTTGTATTTTACATTTATTTTTAGCTCATAAAATCGGCAGTGAGTCCACGTCATCAACCCATTCACCCACTCCATGGTCTTCCTTCCATCAAAAACATGCGATCCCTTTACTTAAAAACATTTTAATTAATGTGTGACTTGTGTAGTTCCTAGACTCGGGGATGATCCAATGGTTGGAATCGGGTGTGACTTCAAGAGGAATGTGACATTCATCGTCCTCTTTTGTTCCCCAAGAGGCTGATGTGTCCTTACAGATTTCCTACCACTCCACGTTCTTCTCTCCAATGAAGCTCCTAGGAAATTCGACCTTGCATGGTGTGGTCCTCACCGAAAAAAATTCAAAATCCAAAAAAATAAATAAACATGAGGATTCAAAGCACACCCCTTGGTTGAATGCATGCAAACAAGCATGGGTCTTTGCATGGTGTGGTTCCCACGAAAGCATGAAAAAGAAAATCAAATCATGTCATCACTAGGTGGGAATTCAAAGCACACCCCTTAGACTACCTCTAACGGGCCACAAGCACTAGTTATGGGACTTCCTTCATCCCCTCTAACTTAGTCCCATTTCAATTCCTTCCTCTCACGTTTGTTGGAGTGATGGTTCTTTGTGGGTGCATTCCTGTCCACTTGGGGGCTAGCCAAGGCTTCGTCTGTTGCTGCGATGTCACTGTATGCAGATGGTTTTGGGTCTGAACTCAGGAAAGGTTCTACTAGGTCACTTAACCACAACTGCACATGGGGTTTCATGTGACCGATGATTGGAATTTTCATTCTCTCATCTCTCTCTTCACCAATTTCTCTCTGTAACTCACCTCACTACCCATCTTATGTTTAGAGAGTTCGTCGTGGTTTTCATGGACTTCTCATGCCTTGGCATGTTCACTTGGCTGGGCATCTTAACTAACGATCACCATTTCTTAATCCCGGAGCCCACGGACTTCGGTATTATGGATATGTAAGGGCTAAAAGGCTATCGCTTGCTATGGAGAGGACCCACTTGCATATTCTTGGTCTTGTTTGTTAAGCCCCCATCCTTTTGATTTCGTGGTTGATCATTTTCATGTCCCATAGCTCAGTTTCTTCCCTACAGAGTTCTTTTTCCCATGTTCTCCTAATTTTGACTCTTTTTTTAGCCCAAGATACCTTCCTCGTGTCCTCAATCGTATGCCCAGTCTCTTACGCTTTTCAACCATCCCAATTTGGCATTTTAAATTCATTTTTGGGCTGGTCAATGCTGGTCAACGAGTGCGCATACCTACGTATACGGGGCTCCATATACGCATCCCCCTATGTATACGCGGCCCCGTCGACACAGCGCCCAACCCCTATATATACACCCGTTGCACTTTGAATTTTCATCATTTTGCAAACAAATTGGGGGAAGATTTTGCCAATTTTTTCTGCCTAACTTCTTCCCGAGCACCTACATTCCATCGCATGTCTGTATCAACCGATCCTTGCCCTCTTGAGCACCCGGAGGTATGCTCTTAGTCGTGGGGGGTGAAGCCTATGTGTAATTAATTAATTAATTAATCAATTAACTAAGACTTCCTCTAAGGGATGAACAAAAACAATAAGCTTAAACTTCAACTTATTCTTTGATTGTTTTTGGCTCTAACCCATGAATTAACACTCCGGGGGACTTAATGAGAGGCCCATGCCAACAGCATAACTTAGTCGAACTGAGAAAGTGTATAAGAACCAATTTGAGCTACTTATGCATGATCTAATGGGTGGTTATGTTTGATTGTAGATGGCACCCAAACCGAAGCATCCAAGGGGTGAAGGACCTTTACAACCAAGGGAAAAGCATCCAAGAATGGGAAGGGGATAAGGTGGGCAGCAACCAGAGCATGTAGAGGGCTCTCATGCAGCTAGCCCCCTCCACGAAGGACCTGATGTGGAATCTGTCCATTAGATTCCCGAAGAGCAATTGCCCAACAAGCAATCGCAAGGAGATGAAACTTCAGGGATAGCACCAAGGCTTGAGGTCACCCTGACCCAAGCCTACCTTGATGTTATCAAGCTGCGCAAAGTCCAACGGATGGTCCTACAAGAGCTAAACTTTGGACCATTTCTCGAAAATGCACCAGAAGATGTGAGAATCCAATTACAAAGTTCTCCTATGTGGCCAATCTTCACAACCAGTGGTGAATGGTACCTAGGAGAAACCTATCTCTTCTAGACGAATCGGCAACCGAGGTCCAGGGTAAGAATCAAAGACATATATGTTTCTTACTCTGCTAAAGAAATAGCACAAGCTCTAGGGTTGCCAAAGACCGGAGTAGATGTGGTAGATATCCCGAAAAAAGCATNAAAGACCGGAGTAGATGTGGTAGATATCCCGAAAAAAGCATACCCTAAGGTAAAATGGGAGTGGATCCGGCGGTGCTATGGGATAGATCACAAGGAGTTCGACACCTTAACCACCTTGGAGAGGGTATATTCAAAGATCGTGTTACCATCTAAACCCAATGGTAAGACCCAACAAAATCATGGCCTTCTTCACTCATGCCTGTGCCGCCTTGAGTGGAAAATTTCCAATGAGTCTTCCACAACTAATATTCTTGGAAATTGAAAAGAGGTTTGTTGAACACAAATGTGGAAGACGAGCTCTCCCCTTTCCCTACCTAATCAGAAAATTGTGCAAACGGGCAGGGATAGCATGCTACGCCAACGATACACTCCAACACCCCCCAATTACCTCATGGCATGAGACAATGAAGGATAGGACTCCTACCACCACATAGATGGAGGAATAGCAGCAACCACCTCCACCACCTGCATAAATAACAAGGTTGGGTTCACAAAATATTGCAGAACACATTCGTGTAATCCGACAAATGCTCTTGAGCCAGCAAGAGCAATTTGTCAGGATTGGTGGAGGGGAAGACCCTTCGGTTTATCGCCCTACAATGAGCCACCTAGAGTAAGTGGCTCGATCAGTTAGTTTGTTTGAAAGAGTAGGGCCAATGTTCTCCATCGCTCGAACACAAGTGCCAGCAAGAATAGATCCTAGCATCCGAGAGGTAACAGTATCAACCCAACAACTGTTTCTTGAAATTTTAGGAAATTCTACTACCTTCTTGGTACACTTGGAAGATGGTGAAGGGGCGACAGTCCTGGTGATGCAGCACTAGGGATAGGAAATTACAGCCAAAGTGGTTGCTGATACAATTGCTACAGTTCTCAATGCATCGGCGGTGCTTGTACTAGATGTACATGAGCTTTAAGATGTACAAGGTCTTTAAGATGTACAAGTGTCCGCTGAAACTTCACGTAGCAGGATTGATGTAGCACAACACAAAGAACTGTTGGAATGACTGGTAGGGACTAGGCAACCGCTTCCAAATGTCTTTAATATTCCAGATAACATCACTACAACCCAGTCAGAGTTGCTTTCAGCAAGGGGTAAGAGCCTTATTTTGGAAGGGCAACTTGAAGCTGCTCAAGCCACTTGTCAATGCTTGGCAACATAAGTCACCCAGTTAAGAGCCCAACTTGCCGATCCAGCTCTCCTCAACTGTGAGCTCACTAGAGATGAAGCTTTTCAACAACTTCAGGTTAAACTTCAAATAGTTGAGGATGAGTGAGAGTCAACGATCTTTGATAAGGCCTTGGAAGATGCTTAAACATATCATTTAGATAAGGACTTAGTAGAGGTTCGCCAAGAGAATGTCAAGTTGACCACAGAGGTCCATCACCTGGGTAATGTTGGTGCTGAAAATGAGCACATGAAAAACTTTATTCATCAAAAGCAAGAAGAGCTAGTCAGGGTGAGTGCTGATGTGAGAAGGTTGGCCACTGAGAACCAAAATCTATCTATGGAGGAGGTTCAAGCTTTGTGACAGAAGTCTGCCATCGAAATTGTGGCTTGGAAAAATGAGGCCCTGAAATTCGAAAGAATCAAGCATCATTATAGGGGCCAAGTGGGGTTGCAAAAGGAAGTTAATGAAAAATAGATTCAAGTTACAAAAGCTAAAATGAACCAAGCGCTCCAACAGCTCTGAGAGGAGACGAGGTATGGAAACCTATCTTTGATGGGTTGAATGCCTATAATCAAGCTAAAATCCTCCTTAAGGAGCTGCAAATTGAAGAAATGAAACAATATATGGAGCTTGACAACCTTCATTATGCAAACCTAGCTATGCTCACAGCCAGGAGACTGCGGTCTGACATGGAGAAACAAGTGGTTGCCTCATATTCTTTAATGAGGGCAAGTTCCAAGTGCATAAAGCGACAAAGCAAAAATTGGAAACAAAAAATGCGGAACTCGAAGTTCTCCGCACGAGTTTTAAAGGACAACGTGTGGTCGCAAAGAACTTGGCCCACTGAATGAATGACTACCAGTAGCTAAAAACATGAATTCAAGCATTTGACATCGAACGAAAATAGTTTGCAGCCTTGTTCATCAACTTGAGAGAGCTCCTTCCTACTCTACCATGCCCTTGGGAAGTTCCTGTTCCAGCACACATTGGTGAAGCCACCTGGACAGTGAACGATCCCAAAAGCAAAGAGGAAAAGATGAGGGCCCTCTTGGAGGCTTTTTGATTGCCTCCAGAAGTTGCAGCTGTGATGGGGAAGCCGTCATTCGTGCCACCACCACCGCATGGACCAAAGGCTAGTGAAGGGCCATCGGAACCACCACCACCAGGAACGGTGTGATCTTCTCTGGTAATTTTTGCATCCTTCTACACGACAGAGACTCCAGGATTGGCAAGGTGTTCAATTTTGTCTCTGAACACAACCATTTTTGCAATTTTTCCTTCTCTGTACGCTCAGGAACTTGGTAAAATTGATGTTGTGTCATGTGTGTTGTAAATAAAAGTCCATACCTTCCAAATTGTAAGAGGAACTCAAGGATGAGTTTTTACTCAGTCGTGGGGGTATGATGAAGTGTTTGTTGGTCACTGTGCTTGATGCATCCTTCCATGCATCGACGTGGCCCCATTTACGTGGTGCCTTTTGCGACCTATAAATAAGAGGGCTTCCGCCTGTCTTACGTACCTTTTTGTCAGTTATAGCGAAGCTCTTGTAGTTTGTTCCTACAATAGATAGAATATTTTCCAAGTGCCCGTAGTAGGTGTAAAGAAGGTGTCCGGCTCTTTATTTGAGTGCTAATGTATCTAAGCCCATTGGCGTGAACGGCAATAAAGACGAGCTTTCAAGCATTCCTTGTAGCATTTGGACTTAGCCATTTAATGCATTTAATAGCTTAATGTTTCTATGCTTTGATAATTACTTAAGTTTCTCTTATTATTAGTTTAATTGCTATCGCTCATTCGTAGTTCATAGAAACANTTACTTAAGTTTCTCTTATTATTAGTTTAATTGCTATCACTCATTCGTAGTTCATAGAAATCATAAGTACGACCATCTCGAACACAAACCCAACACTTGGTAACCCAGTGACGCTTAATGTCTAGTAACCCAGTAGTGGTTAAGGGATGCTCAAAACGTGATTGGAAGATGGGGATCGGATACTTATGCTAGGATTAGTTAGGATACAAATTAGGATAATTATAGATTAGATAATAGTTTATTCCTTACTTTTCATACCTTAATTAGATGCCAAAAGATAAGTAAAAAGGTATAAAAATCAGTTGCCTCAATCTTACTTAACCATTGCCACTAGAACGTCACAAGTGATATTGGGAAGACAACGATCATTCTAACCGAAGGTTTTGCTGGTTAGGGTCTGGTGTATGTTAAGTGCTTATAGTCTATGGAATTCGACTGAGTCACGTGTGAACGTCCGTGATTCATATGGTTGGACGTAGGGGTACCTAGCCACTCATCAATTATCAAAGGGATATCTAATGTATGAGTAAAAATCAACAACAACATACAATGGTAATGCATGTGGCTATTTACCTAGACGATACATAATACTATGAATCGTGTCAAGTGCACCATTTACCAATCCTACTTCAGGCCAAAGGTTAACTATGAAAATAACCTTTGCACATTCACATATAAGCAGAGATTGCTCAATATCATTACCATCACCATCTAAGATTCTAAATGCATGGAGATCTGTTTTTGCTACACACATAGCAATGGGTCACTACATTGTTTTTTTGCAACATCTTCTTATTGTGTGATTGGACTTTATCCTTCGTATCATACAAACGCATTGATTCTTCAAAATTGTCTAATCCACTCAAAGTGGATGGAAGATTCATCTGAGCAACCAAGAAATTATAGTCTTCATCATGGCTTTTTTCTTCTTTGATATGCATCAATACTTCCCTGAATCTTTGTTGTTGAGGATTAGTTCCAGACTGACGATAAAATGCATCTAAAACAACAAAGGTATGAAATGATTAGCAAGCCCCTACAACATCTAGATTCCTGGATGCACAAGGCACAACAGATCAAGCACGGGAGGAAGCTGATCCAAATCACTTATCAGTATAACTAATCTTCCTCTAAAGACTTCACTGTGATGCTCAAGAAAAATTTCTCTTAGTCATATATTAATGCTATGTAATAATCTTCCTCCCACAAAAATCATTTTATTTATTATTATATATCTTACTTGTGAAATTCAATGATGTATACATATCTTTGCAAAGGAAGGAAGTTCTTTATACATACCTATTACAATGCTCAAACTGTAATGAATGGTTGCTACATTAATGTTAAATGCAGCAACTCCTATGGATGCCATGACAAGTAAAGCATTATGTTTTTCATAGTAGTATTTCATGAAAGCATTACAAAGCATGCTTATGAGAAATGACTTTCGCATACCAGCTGTTTCCTAGATAATCATTCATAAAGGAAAAACAACTTCATTCGTTGATTGTAAAGACATCATATGCCTTACAGTTTTATTGTAGCATTTCTTTTGCTTTGCACCTAGCTTATCAAATTCGTAGGTACTATAGTCATGGTCAATGAAAATCATAGACCAAGATGATTTATTGCTAGTAATAAAGCTTGTAGTCAATGATGTATACATATCTTTGCAAAGGAAGAGAGTTCTTTATACATACCTATTACAAAGCTCAAACTATAATGAATGGTTGCTACATTAATGTTAAATGCATCAACTCCTATGGATGCCATGACAAGTAAAGCATTATGTTTTTCATAGCAGTATTTCATGAAAGCATTACGAAGCATGCTTATGAGAAATGACTTTCGCATACTAGCTGTTTCCTGGATAAGCATTCATAAAGGAAAAACAACTTCATCCGTTGATTGTAAAAACATCATATGCCTTACAGTTTTATTGTAGCATTTCTTTTACTTTGCACCTAGCTTATCAAACTCGTAGGTACTATAGTCATGGTCAATGACAATCATAGACCAAGATGATTTATTGCTAGTAATAAAGCTTGTAATGAACTTTGCAACATCCTCTCCTGGATATTATAACATCTAGTCATACATCCTATCAACATCCCATAGGCCAAGCATCTCCAATTTTGTTCTCTAAAAACAACCTGTTGATAAAAGATGATGGTTCAAGATTTCAAAATCATATTCTTCATGATCCTAAACTTGAGGAGTTACATCTACAAATTATCTTTCTTCTTCCAAAGCTCGCTGGAATTCTTCTTTAGTATTAATCACTAATGCTACTTACAAATGTTGAATGGATAACCACTTCATTTTAATCTCCTCATCATTAAAACCAAGATCTCGTTTCACATCTCTAAACAGATAATGCAACAATAACATAGCCCAATAGTATTCAATCTATTTTTGTTCTTCTTGCTTCAGTGGAATGAAAACCTTGGGATAATATCTCACAATAGCATCTTGCTCTAGGTGACCTGAATTTTAATTTGGGTTGTTATTATTCTTCATGTTGTACTCTCTAAAAGCCTACAACAATGATACACCCTTCATCGAAAGTGGATGTTTCTGATACATATTAGTAAGAGTTGTGTAGTTGTACACCTCTCAAGAAATATTGAGTGTGCAGGAAACACACCAAAGGAAGCTCATACAACATGTGATAGATATCCATAGCACTAATGTCTCTATCTATAGCAACATTCATCATGAACCTTGTATAGACTGATAAAGCATCCTCATGAGGATCCCTTGACTTTAAAATTTATAGTAACATGTCATGAAAAAATTGTGACTTCTTCTCTAATTTAGCTATATATTTTGTGATATATTTTATAATAACTTATCATGACATTACTGGTTGAAAATTTGTATTTACCCTCCATGTCTGAAGCGTCATTTTGNTACTGGTTGAAAATTTGTATTTACCCTCCATGTCTGAAGCATCATTTTTTTATTAACATTAAGCCTTGAATTATTTCTTCAAGAAACATAGGTAATGTCATTATTATTTTTCAGATCTCTCTGAAAATTGGATTCTAAAGATAGCGACCAAGGAACATTATACCTAGAATTGAAAGATATGAAAATTAAATATCTATATAATTTTTATTCCAAGAAAAATTAATGTATACTTGAATGCAATGGTGAGGAAATAGTAAAGAAATAACAATTCAATTAGAATGTGGTACTTGCAAACTTCTTTGCCATTACATTTTTTTAAGCATGCATCAGGTTTGCAAACAGTATGTTTTTGATCAACATTAAGCAAATCAACATAATTAATTTCTAGATCCATACATTGTAGTTGTTCAGCAGTCAACTCACATGGATGATGCAACATATTTACACATAAACCCTAAGTAAAAAAACAAATTGAAAGATATAACAATGAAGAAATCAATATTTGCGTATTCCAAGCAATATCAGCAAAAAATCTTTATATAAAGAACACATAAAATAAATAAGAACTTATATTATTTGGATGTCCATTATCTTGAATTTTATGCATTTGTGATTGAATCAAAAAATTCCTTTGTCCTACGTATGATGTGAGGATCATTATGGTTGAGTTCATCTACATTTAAAGCACCTTGTATCTATAGAAAACCATGCACATGTGGAGATCCGCGATGCTATTGCCACTCATATCGTGTCTAGTAGTCAACATAGAATTCATTTATCAAAACTATTTTAATAAAGGCAATGTGACAATGATGTATGAACTTTGCAACTATATGTAGATTTTTTGTGATATTGCTCTACCTCCAACATTTCAATTTTAATGAGTTCTCAAGTGGATCTTCTTCTATTAGATTATGCAACTTGGGCCAATAGAGATCTGTTGCATTGAGAGTAAAAAACATAGTAGATTTTCCTAATTGATTTACCACATTAGTTAACTCTACTTTACATTTTCTCTAATAAGATGGTCTACTACGAATGGAGGTACCATATTGCATTAAATTGTCAACAATGACATGTATGGAGTATTATGCAATTGCTCCCATAGTTCCTCAATAGTTATGAGTGCATCAACAATATTTTTTATAAAAAAATATAGAGGTAGATTCCATTACCTATCTCCTTCTAATGACATTATAGATATAATACCTAAAAATAAATCACACATCATTGCTTTAATGTTTTAAAAAATACTATGAATAATGAAAATAACAAACAAATGGAGAAATAATGTTTACCTGAAATGCTTGTGACATCTAAATCTACCATCTTTGTAGCAAATAAGATGTTTTGCATATTCATGTAGTTTGACATTTTTAGCTCTTCATTCAAGAAAATCACATTTTTCTTTAGGAAAAAGACTAGGAAACGCCATCGTAAACAACACCATAAGAATTAGACATGGAAGACCATTGAGTAACATCTAAATCCTGCAATGATAAATTATGCATCAATGCTCTTATCCAATCAATTTCCTTTTTTACAATTCTAGGAAGCTGTGCAACTAACGATATATGACCAATAATGTTTTCTTCATTTGTTTAAAGCAAAAGACTTTCAAACTGCAATATACAATGGAATACAAGGAATGCTGATGAGACGCGACTTGCACTGGGCCACGATATCGCATCCCATGCAATATCGCGTACGCGATATCGCGTCGTACCCTGCGATATCGCGTATGCGATATCGCGTCCCGCCACCATATCTATAAATAAGAGGCGGCACTCCCTTCATTTCCCAATCCTGGCTAGTGTAGCGAAGCTCTAGCAGATTGATCACTCCAGAGTTAGAATTTTTCCCCATGTGCCCGCAGTAGGAGTCCTAGAGTGAACGGCTCTTTATTCGAGCAACTTGTAAACCTGAACCCAAGTTGTGTACGGAAATAAAGACGAACTTGATTGGATAAACCTTGCAGTACATGGTTTCATTTACTGCTTTCCTAGTGCGTTCAAGTACGACTTGATTACGAGCGTCTACGGACGTGTACGGCCAGTCAAGGAATCGGATGCTTGACGCAACGCATGAGTACGACTCAATTACGAGCATCGACTGCTTGGTAACCCAGTAGCGTATTCCAGGATTCTGCGCTTGGTAATCCCAGTGGTAGTCCGATGTGTACGGCTAGTTGAGGAATTGGCTGCTCATTGCTAGGCTAGAACGTGTGATAAGTACGACTTAGTTACGAGCACCCACGGGTGTGTACGACTGGCTAAGGAATCGGCTGCTTATCACACATAGGCTAAATAGGTGCCTCAGTACGACCACTTCGAGCACTTGCGTTACGTGTGGTGATCCCAGTAATGATTAGCGTTTGGTAAGCCACAGTTGCATAGTTCAGGGTGTGTTCGGAAAGTGGGAACGGATGCTGATGCTAGTTAATTTAGACTTAGATCCTTAGTTAGAGTTAGGGTAGTTTCTCAACCCTTCTCTCTGATAGCATAGGAGATAAGCCGAAAATACCAAAAAAATCACATGCCTCGGACTTGCTTAACCATACACCGTGACACATACAAGCAAGCCTGGGAAGACAACGAATGATTAACCCCAAGTGTTTCTTGTGGTGTTAAGGCATTTAGTCTGCGGAGTTCGACCGGATCACGCGTGTATGCTCGTATTCGTATGGTGGAGTGTAGTGGTACCTCGCCACTCATCATTGCCGCCGTTGCCGGGGACTAAGTGTTTTTTACACCAATTTAACATAAGGGATCTCACTCACATCGTTGTGAGCATAAAACTAACCTTAGGGTTAATCAGTTAATTAAGAACATAAAAAAACAGTAAAAATTAGCACACCATTTGAAATGGCTTCTTCTCATGAAATCAACTCACCTAAGGACAATACAGGAGAAAGTCAGCATCATACGCATAACCGCAATCAACCATGTCCTCAACAATCCAAGGTCACATATACTCATCCTGATGAGTATGTGCCGGATTTTACCTTTGTTTTTCATCACGATGAGCAACT
>MNCI01000542.1:1076171-1108556 GCA_015680685.1 Gnetum montanum | reverse complement strand
GATCGCGCATGTACGCTCGTATTCGTATGGTGGAGTGTAGGGGTACCTCGCCACTCATTAAATGCTATGAAAGATGTTAACATCTACGGTATGAGCAACATTGTCTAATGCATGCATATCGATCTCAACATCATGATAGCATGGATCATTTACCTTTTTAAAACGCAAAGCTTCTTAACCTGTCTCTTATTATAATCAATGCCCATTTGATCTTCTCTTCTATCGTTAATTCTAAGAGGAAGTCTCTTAGAAATTCATGTGACATGTTGAGAAAAGCTAATTGTATGACCCTTATACTTGAACTATTCACCAACTACATGTGTAACTTACAATATGGAATTGATTTTTGTAATTAACATTTTTTTAACCTCAAATAAACAGGCTAAGACCAATGGTTGGATTCCTGGATCCATGTTATTTTTAATAAAAAATTGTTTAATCTCACAATCAAAACTATCAAAAATATTTTATTTTTTTCATTAATGCACCTATTGCATGTGGATCCTCTACTTTTGATTGAATCCAATAATATGCCAAGAAACATTTTGTTACATACATTGCAAGAATGTGCATTTGCAAAACTTCTAACTGCAGTATTAAAATTGTGTATTACATAAGCAATTTCTGTGGATGTTTTTTGCAAGTTTGGAAAAAATTGAACAAGTTCTGAAGAAGGCATTTCCACTGTTGATACATTGGCATTAGCTGTAGCTTTGTGCATTGGATGAAATAAATTATCCTCGTGTTGACGTTGCCTTATTTGACACTCATTTTTGCTATACGCTACCTATTGTTGATCTTGTTACAATTGTTTTTCAATGTGTGATTTCTAGCATAGATGTTGCTTGAATAACATGCACATATGCATTTCCAATGTTCTGCAAAACGTTAGGAAATGTGAATAAAATATTCAATAAAAATATATACTAACATGAATATGGGTAGACAATAATAGCCTACATTTCTTGTTGATTATTTGTATTATTGTTATCAATAATGTGGATCATTTCGAAGGATGAATTTTCAGGTGTTGAGAGAGGATTCGAAGTTGACGCAGCCTTAAAAAATATTTGTAATGTAAGTAGCTAAATAACATGATAAGATTTGCTTACATTAAATATTTGTTTTGATATATTAAAAATGTATAAATAAATTTGCTATTTTACTCTGAATCTCATAGAATTTGTTGTCATTCTTGCTTAGGTCATTTTGCTTCTCGTTTCTGAAATTGTCTTCTCTCCTTTGCACTCATCAATTCTAGATTTCTAGTTTCTATGATCCATGGTCATCCATCGCCTCGGCCATGCCCACAACCACAACCACAACGTACATAAAACAAACAAAAATATCAAACATATGCTAATAGTTTTGTTTGTCTAACTGACTGCAAAAATAAATAAATAAATAAATGGTCTGAAACTAGAATTCTTCAAATAAGTGAAGATGCTACAAATGCTTAACAAAATAGCAGAGGTAATTGAAGTTCAAAATACAATTGCCGTAACAATTACAGATAAAGCCTTCAACATACGTGTCAAAGATGCTCTTTGGTGAAGGTGGTCAAAATGAAAGATACTCATCGCACAGGTTTGATTTTATTGGGCAGCACTGTAGTTATAAATTGTTTTAAAAAAAACATTATGAAACTGATTGGATAGAGTAAAAATTTCAGTTTCAGGTACCCCTCCATAAATTCATTTATGCATGTATAGAAAATAAAATTCCAAAGGAAAAAAAGTCCAGTACAGCACACAAACAAAAATCAAATCGTAGCTGGCTGTTATATCATCACTAATAAAATTCCAAAGGAAAAAAAGTCCAGTACAGCACACTCAAACAAAAATCAAATCGTAGCTGGCTGTTATATCATCACTTCAGGTCTTAACACAGAATCCTGGATCTGTTTTACAAATCAAAAAAACTAAAGCAAAGCAGGTAGCTCATACCCACAGGCCTTTCCTGTCAGAGTGGAAACTTTCGCATTCCGTTCTGATCTGATAATTTTAACAAGACATGGCCAATGCAATGTTTGAATGAGTCAATTAAGGCCATGATGAGTCTAATAACCTGTGAAAAAAAAAAAGCAATACCAAAACTGCCTTGATTGTAGTTTGCAGACATGCAAATGCAATAAGAAGCAAGAACCAAATCAAGCAAGCAAAGCAACTACTCTTATGATTTAAGAGAAGCCCTTAAACTGCAACTCTTCCCAGGAAGCACAAAGGTCCTGCATGAGGCTGCAGCCCTGCATCTTGGAGAGCATTCAAAGCAGAACGCCTTAGTCGATGATCCAGCTTGAGCCGAGAAACCTCCAGCTCCTGCAACATCCTACACAGCTCTGCAAACCTACTAGACTTCTTAAAAGCATTTATCATAATTCCAGCCATGGGCCTATCAACATTCCCACCCTCCTTCATGAACTCCTCAAACAACGCAACAGCTTTCTCATACTGACAGACCCTGGAATAGCAATTGATCACAGAAGCATATGTTATGTTATCAGGAACAATTCCCATGCCCCTCATCTCAGCCAAGAGCCTCTCCACTTTGTCTGCCTCTTTTTTCATCCCATACATATTTATCAGAGCATTGTAAACCCAAACATCGGGAAAACAGCCTGCTTCCCTCATGCCATGAAAAACCCTAAGTGCAGCATCAACATTGCCAATTTTACCATAAGCACCAATGAGATTAGAATAACCCACAACACAATCCTTATACCCTAGTCTCTGCATCTTATAAAGACAAGATTCTGCAGTGGCATAGCGCTTGATCTGTGAGTAATAGTTAATCATGGCTGCATAAGTCAGTGGCCCTGGAACACATCCTAGAAACAAGAGTCTATCAAAGACTTTAACAGCAGCCATAGCACTTTTCCTCTTCGCAAATCCATTGACAAGGGTACAAAATATACAGTCAATGACCTGAACACGAGCCTGGATCATAGATTTTACAGTCTGGAATGCCTGATCCAGTCTTCCTGCTTCAATATGCATCTGGGCAGTGGTTGTGAAAACAATCTCATCTTTAAGATCTCCACTCTCCCTTCCTCCTCAAACACCTCCTCAGCCTCCTTCCACATATTTGCAGAGGCAAAAGCATGGATTATGGAGTTATAGAAAACCTCATCTGGTTCCAAACCCTGGTCCTGCATCTGCCTCATCAGCTACAATGACTCATATGGTTTTCCCTCCTTTCCCAATGAATCTGCTAAAATGCTGTATGCCACAATCTTGGGCCTGATTCCACTCCCTGTCATTTGCTGGAATGCCTCTGAAACATTTCTGTACTGGGATCTGTTCTTGAAACTGGACATTGCAATGCACAAACACTCTATATCCGGCGAAAACATCATCATTTTCAGTCGTTCGAAAACAGAAATGCATCTGTCGTACATTTTGGATTTCAAGTAGCAGCGCATCAGGATCTTGTACGCAGAAAGATTGCTGTTGTTGGCATCTTGGCAGTTCTCGAACACATCCAGCCAGGCATCTGCACGCTCGAACTGCCTGTAATTGACGAATGCTGCAAGAATTTTGGACAGGATTTTGTTCTTGGGCAACAGCAGCAAATTCTTGGCCTCCCGTGCAAGGTCCAGAAGGCAACGCTATTGTCGAGATTCCAAGAATTGCAGGGTCAGAAATCCAACAGTTTCTGCATTCAACTGAGAGCTGTCCCCGACCCTAAGGATTTCAAAATTTACAGAATTACCATAAACTTGTAGTAAGGTTCTCGTTCTGGGTTTTGCCGTATGCACAGGGATCTGAAAACTTCGTCATCTGGAGAAGCTTCTGGCTTTTGCAGAACCAGTACTGAAAGCAATTTGAAAGTTGGGGTATTCTCGGATTTTCACAACACGGGTTGCAGGCCTACAAGTTTGAGGGAGATAATCAAGATTCAAGCTCGCTAAAGCAAATGCAATCGCTCCTCCCGTATTATTGTTTTTGGGATTCTTTGTGTCATATATATGTGGGCAGTGAGATGAAAATATCTGCGGAGATATCTAACAAATATCTAGAAACCCAGTGAAAATTTTACATGAGGCAGCAATAGGCTATCCTTGTGGGTTTGCCACTATGAGAACTGATATAACCAATCCAGACTTTAAGATATCGTAGTTTGGGAAAACGCACTCATTGTTTATGTCGCCTCTTCGAATGCTCATTGGTTAGGTCTCCACTTCAGATGATTTCAAATTTTCCTCAAGAATATGAAATAAGTTATTAAATTTTGGTTGGAATTGGTAATACATGGTGGGTATGCCTAGCATATAACAAATATTTTTGCTACTTGTAACAAATATTTTATTTAATTTAATTAGGAATAGGATGTCAGGGTCCAAAAAAATGAATAATAATATTAAATACATGGTGGGTATGCCTGGCATATAACAAATATTTTTGCCTACTTGTAACCAATATTTTATTTAATTTAATTAGGAATAGGATGTTGGGCTCAAAAAAAAAAATGAATAATAATATTAAAAAAAAATTTCAAAATCGTTGAATCACGAAAAGAGAATTAAAAAAAAAAAACTAACGTTTTTGGGCTTACAACTCATCTTGAAAAAACCTCTCCCTTAGAGTAAGAAAAGGATCAAGCTTTGCCCTTATTCAAAATTGCTCTCACATGTTTTTATTTTTTACCAAAGATTTTTTTTTGTAAAGATCTCTCTCAAAATAGAAGAACACATCAACCAAAGATGATGTGGAAAACTAGGAACAAAAATGACCTAAAAAAAAGAAAGTGAAGAAAGTTATTAGAAAACTAACTATTATCATACGTAGGTTTTCCTTGCATTAGTCTGTTTCTCAAAAAAAGTATCCAAACATCATCTTCATTAATGCACTTTGCAATTTATTTTATTGCAAGAGAAATACCCTAGTTATAATAATTAATAAGACCAAGTCCTTGATCTTTCTTTTTACTAGTGCAAATATCCCAATCAACTCTAGAAAAACCATTTTCTATGTTGCTTAGCAAACCAAAGAAATTAATGAATAAAACAATCAATTCTATCATACGAAGTTTTAGAAGGAGCCTAATACTTGAAGTAATAAATATGAGTTGATTAAAGCATTTGCTTGCCAACCAAAACTTTGCCAATAACGTTGAGTCCTTTTATTTTCATTTATCAAGCTTCTTTTCAATTTTATCAATTACATAATTTCATAAAATAGTAAGTTTAGGCTCAAAATAAAAAGGCATCCATAAAATCTGAAGACAAAATATTTTTTTCTAGAATTTCTAAGGCTTGGGAGTACCCCACTCATTAATATTATTATTACAATAAATAATAGATTTTTGCCCATTAATACAAGAGCCAAATAACATATAACAATCCTCCTCTCTAACTAAAAGAGTATTGATATGTTGCAAAGAATTATTAATCACAAAAAAAGAATCATTATTATAGCACATGTTAAGTAAATGCATTCTTTGATCATTAATTAAAATTACCTTAATGATATTCCTTTGTAGATTATAATGCAAATTATGTGAACGAAAATCTGTAGCAATAATAAAAAGATAGATAGCTAGAGGGTAACTGATGAGTGGCGAGGTACCCCTACACTCAACCATACGAATACGAGCGTTACATGCGCGATCCGGTCGAACTTTGCAGACTAAGTGCCTACACGCCTCATGGAACACTTAAGGTTAATCATTCGTTGTCTTCCCAGACTTACTTGTAGTTGTCACGGTTGTATGGTTAAGTAAGTCTGAGGTATATGATTTTTATATCTTTTATGTTTTATCTCCTCTGCCAACAAGGTGAAAGGTGAAGAGACTAATTGACTAACTTTAACTAACTAACTAAGCCTTAATTAACCTAGCATCAGCATCCGTTCCCGCTTACCGTTCACACCCTAAACCAATGCAACCTTGGTTACCAAACGCTATTCGTTATTGGGATCACCAAGTGTAACGCACGTGCTCGAAGCGGTCGTACTGAATGCACTTAACTACAGGAGAAGGGTTGAGATAGATTTAATTAACTAAGAAAGCATTTAAATGGTAAATAGTAAATAACAATAAATAAAGTCCTAATTAGCCTAATCCATGCACTGCCAGGTTTATCTAAGAAGTTCATCTTTATTTCCGTACACAAACTTGTGTTCAGGTACAATATTTGCTCGAATAAAGATTCGTTCGCTTTGGAGTTCTTACTGCGGGCACATGGAAATTATTCTATCTCTGGAGAGGTAAAACTGCCAGAGTTTTGCTATGGTCTAGGCCTAGAATGAGAAACAAGGGAGAGCCACCTCTTATTTATAGACTTGGCGACGCACCATGATATCACGTACGCGATATCATGGGGGAAGACGCGATATTGCGTGGGATGCAATATCGCGGTGGCTGCGATATTGCGTACGCGATATCTTCCCATCATACCCCCATGACTGAATGAAAACTCATGCTCGAGGTCCTTATAAAATATTAGGAAGGTATGGGATTATTGACTCAAATGGAACTAATGGTGAACGGGATGACATGTGAATGGATCATCATTACAAGACAAGACAAAACTAGTGTTCATGACAACAAGAGTGAACACCTTATACATTTGACATCAGGTCTCATTTGGCAGCTAAGAGAGAAGAGAGAAGAGAAAAGAAGTCTGCTGCTGCCAACGCCAAGATTGCGCCTTTTGTTGTCCATCCTTAAGCGTGACATCGAGCTTGCTCCTTGCATAGCTGCTTCAACACTGATCCATTCCAAGTGTTCCCCCTAGATCCAATCCATTGTTGCTTGATTGCCATCTACACACATAACATAGTCTTATATTAGCAAGGGTAAATGAATCATCGTGTAATTGATACCTTGCTTCAGTAAAAGGTCCATTGGCTGGGTTGTGGTATGGCTGATATGGATCTGGAGATATGTTAATGATGACTACCGAAGGTGTAGGGGTTAGGAGAAAATCAAAAAAATTGGACCAGGACCCCCATGACTTAAGAGCAAACCTCCGGCAGCGATAGAATGGAGAAAGAAAAAGAACAAGAAAGATGGAGAAAAAGAGACAACTAGAACATCGATGACGTGGATGTCAAGATGGAAATGAACGAAAGAGAGTGGATTGCGAAAATGCTAAGGGAAAGAATTTAATGGATGCACCAAGTAGGAATGCTAGTGGGTCCTCCCCAAAGCAAGCTCATGCCCTTAATGCCTTGACAAACCCACATTCAAAGAGTCCGTAGGCTCTAGGAATGTCATTTAGAACAAGAGTTAAAGTCTTAACCGTAAGAATTTACCAAAAAGAAAACAATGCATCTACCAAAATAGATACTAATGATACAACCGACAATGAGGTAAACAATGGAGAGAAGAGAATGGAATGGAATCCCAAGAACAAGGTGGTGTGCAGTCCCTTGTGTGTTTCATGATTAATGTGACTTAGTAGATCCCATTCCAAGTCCGACCTCAAACAAACTACATCCAGTGACTTCGCATTAATGCATTCGGCCAATCCATCCTCTTGAATAAAAAGAATGCATCCTTCAAAGAGCCACCACCATTCCAACGAAACGAAGGAGGAGAGAATGGGAAGCGAGGAGGGCCTTAGTTAGAGGGAACATTTTATTTTGAGTTCCATAACCAATGCTTGTAGCCCAAGGGATTATTTTGTCTAAGGGGTGTGCTTTGAATTCTCACTTTTTTTCTTTTCTCTCTTCTTATTTTTTTATGTGTTTATGCGTGAGAACCACACCATGCAAAGACTTATTATTTTTATTAGCTCAGCTTCCCAATAATTGGGTAACGTCGAAACAGTAAGAAAACCCAAGAAGAAAACATCTAAGCACCCAAGAGAATGGCCAACACAAATGCATCAAGTTCCCTTGAAGTCACATCCTTTTCAATCCTTGAGTATTTCCTTAGTCTGAGAATTACTCGATCACTAATTCATTGATGGTTCTTATTAGAAAGGGACTATACATTTCCAAGCCGAGAGAAACCATAGAGATTTGTGGATGTATGAATGAAGTGGACTCATTGCCTATCACATCAAAAGAACATACCTTAGTATCAACATCGTAACTTAAAGGTAAAAATCAAACATTAGCAATCAATAGGAAAACAGTTCATACCATCATGAATAACACTTATTGGGTGACAAACTTACAAGATGGATAACACACACACAAACACACACACAAAATAAAAAATTATAACGATGTTGTAAAACAAAAACAAGAAAAGTTAAAGAAATTTGTAAAACAAAAATGTGCAAAACAAAAACATGTAAAACAAAAATGTGTAAAACAAAAATGTGTAAAATAAAAATGTGTAAAACAAAAATGTGTAAAACCAAAAATGTAAAAGAACTGAGGGCCCCGAATGATCAGCATAGGCGGTCATCTCCCCCATGACTGAATGGAAAGGGAGAGATCCGAAATAATGAGTGCCTATTTGAATTTTTCAAAAGTGTCCAACTTCTCCCGATTGATGTTCTTAGATTGAGAGGTGGAAGTCGGCAATGCTCATACTCCAATGTATCTATGCCTTCATTGTTAGCGTGGGTTGTTCCCCTAGTTTGTTCCATGCATGTTGGTCAGTTGCTCTTCCGATTAGCTGTTAACCACAGGGTGTCCACTACTCGTGTGGTTGCTACATACAGGCACCTTTGTATTTATGTTTCTTGGGAATACCAGTTGCATGGAAGAGATGCTGAGCATTCCTCCATGTCATCACCCTCTTAGTCATTGTATGTGATGCACGGAACTTTCTTCTTCTTGGTCTTTCCATAAATATTTTCCTTAGATATTTCCAAGGAAAGATCGCGAATCCCTAGGTATGCATCTACTATACTCAGCCATGGCCTTCCCATTATAATTGGGAAGCACCCGTTGTTACTGTTGACTTCTATCACCAGGAAATCAGCTGGGTATGACCAACCACATACAGTGGTGACGATGTCCTCCACCAATCCCAAGGGAATGGTGATGGACTGGTCAGCCAGCTCAAGTTGAATATTGCTCTTCTTGAGTTGGGGTAGGTTCCAGGCTTGATATATTTCTCGTGAGATTAAGTTGACTCCAGAACCTGAGTCAAGAAGAGCCTCATGTGGTTCGTTCCCAGTGACTTGTAGGTAGATTAAGGGGCTTCCATGATCAAAGAGTTTCCTAGGAAGGTGGCCTACCTTGATCCAATCGGTAACGGTATGTGTTAACATAACCGTATGCATTAAGCTCTATTGTTGGACTAAAGGGAGCCCCAAAGTCTTAATTGTTGGAGGAGCATGCACAGACTCAACTGCTTATTATTGTGAGAGCTTATCTGGGCTTTTAGTTTTGAATAAGGTCTTCTCTTCTTGAGGTTGTCAGAACTAGCAGCGGGTTGAATGTTTATGGCTCTTGTAGCGTTATGTTGCTGCGGTTGAGTGGGGAGTTCCCCTTGCATTGTTGGAGCAGGTGGTATTGGAACTATTGGCGGAAGAGTGGCGGATGGATTTGCAGGATGGTATGGATGTGGAGTGTCTCCCGGAGGATATGGAGTCCTTCTAAAATACTCCCAAACTTGGTAGTGACGTTGGGGAGTTGTGTGACCCATAGAGTCACTTGGAGAAACTAGCTGCTACACGTAATAACCATAAGGATCAGGTTGCTGGTAAGGGTATCGTTATCTAGGTGGTGGCATCCCCCATGATTGTGGATGTTGCCATTGCTAATGTTGCCTGATGGGTTGTGGTGGAGTTCCACTTGGATAGTACGTTAACGGTTGGTGGAACTGCCTTGGGTTACCTTGGGGATAAGGTAACCTTCGGGGTGCTTGTTGTTGGTTAAGTCTCAGGTTAAGTGCATACACCCCAGACTCTTGTAGATGTGAGATGATTGGACAACATCCCTTAGGATGGTCATATTGGCAGATCTCACATCCACCATCATTGTTTGTGTCTGAGTCCACAACCTCATCGGAGATAGTTATTTTCCCTTTACCATTGTTATGTGCATGGCTTGCATCTCTTCTCTTTTTCTTATCAGAGTCACTACCTCGTTCTTCCTTAGACTCCTCTATGATTTTCAGGACAGTTTCAAGTCTAGAGTCTAAGGAATCCCACAATTGATCCACCTTAGCCGACACTTCGGTTGTTAACTTCTGGAGTGGCAAGTTTTTTCTATTCACCAACTCTTTGAGTGGTGACTCATCCTCCTCATCACAAAATCTCACTTCCTTCTTTCGAAGGGAAGGATCACGGTTATATTTTTCTGTGCTCTCTCTTTTCCGTAACTCCCCTTCTTCTTTGGCTACTTGCTCCAACAATCGATGAATTTCATGGGCTCTAAGCTTAGATAGTCTCCCTTGGGCATAAGTCCCAAGGGTTCTCTTAGTCTCATGTCTTAGCCCATCTACGAGGTGGCGAAGTTGATCCCACTGTGCATAATCATGGCCCAGGCAACAATGTAGCAATGCGTAGTATCAGCCCATGGTAGCATCCAAGAGTTCATGATTACCTTGCTTCCATCTTTGGATCTACTTACGCAAGTTAGACACTCTAGAGTACGTTTGATATTTATTGTTGAACAACTCTAACATCATACTCCATCTCCTAATGGTTTCTGGCTCTAAGGACCAGTACCAGCTCTCTACTTGCTTTATGAGTGTCCTAGGAAACAAATTTAGTTTCTGCCACTCATTCTCTATGTTTTGCAAGGCGCAAGCATCGTGGAATGCTTGTAAATGATTTTGCGGATTAGCATTGTATCCCCCTTCAAAGAATGGGATATTATTCATATCTAATCTTTTGATCTGACTATCTTTTTGATGCCTTGTGGGTATTCTAACTACCTCTGTTATATCTAGCATACTTTGGGTGGCTAGTAGGGGTTCGTCATGATCATCTCCCTCATGAGATCTATGATGACTGTGTTGTTCCCTACTTTCCCTTTGTTCATGCCCTTGTCCTCACTCTCGACTCTCTCGTCGAGGTCTCTCATTTTGCCTACCTCTATCCTCACTGTTATGCTCTTGGTGACTATGCCCAGATGTGGAAGGAGAGGGTGAGTGATGTGATGAAGGGGAAGAAGAAGGAGAACCATCGCCATGACGATGCTTCTTACCTTCTCTTTTATGACTACAGCCCCGATCGTGATGACGATCAAAGTGCCCGTCCTTGTCATGTGTTGTTGTTCTCTCAGTGAACAGTTGGAATTCACTGGGATCAGAACCAGGGTTGTGTATTGTGGAGCATAGGTTCTAATACCCCACCTCCTCACCATTGTTAGAATGGGGAACATCATTCGATGGAGAACCCGTTAGAAGTGGTTCATCATCTCCTATTTCAATTAGGACGTGCGGGACCCCTTTGCCCTTCAACAGTGTATGGTGGTTCTCCTACCATGAGTCCCTTAAATGTTGTGCTTTTTTGGGATGATAATCCCTTATGTCTAAATCACCTACAACATATTCAGCATATAGTTGTGTCATGCCGATCTGTGCAAGGGCATAGAGGAGCATGTTTGGGACTGAACGATCTAGGGGTAACACTATGTTACCTTGCAAGTCTCTCCATCGCAACTGTTCATCCTGATGGAGGATAAAGGTAAAATTAGGTATATACTCATCATGATGAGTATATACTACCCGATGCTATTGAGGAACTGGTGGATTTTGGTTATGTGTTTGATGCTACCGACTGTTTCTAGTATGATCCCTAGGTGGTGAAATGCTCTTATGAGAAGAAGACATCTTGATTTAATTTAGTGTGCCATTTAACCGTTATATAATTTTTTTTTTAATTAACCCTAAGGGTTCTTTTAAGTTCCCAATGATATGGATAGTTTCCTATGTTCTACGTAGCGCACAAACACTTAGTCCCCGGCAACAGCACCAATGATGAGTGGCAAGGTACCCCTACACTCACGCGTGATCCAGTCGAACTCCGTAGACTAAGTGCCTACACGCCTCATGGAACACTTAAGGTTAATCATTTGTTGTCTTCCCAGACTTACTTGTAGTTGTCACAGTTGTATGGTTAAGTAAGTCTAAGGTATATGATTTTTATATCTTTTCTGTTTTATCTCCTAAGCTAACAAGGTGAAAGGTGTAGAGACTAATTGACTAACTTTAACTAACTAACTAAGCCTTAATTAACCTAGCATCAGCATCCGTTCCCGCTTACCGTTCACACCCTGAACCAATGCAACCTTGGTTACCAAACGCTATTCGTTACTGCGATCACCAAGCGTAACGCATGTGCTCGAAGCGGTCGTACTGAATGCACTTAACTACAGGAGAAGGGTTGAGAGAGATTTAATTAAATAAGAAAGAATTTAAATGGTAAATAGTAAATAACAATAAATAAAGTCCTAATTAGCCTAATCCATGCACTGCAAGGTTTATCCAAGAAGTTCATCTTTATTTCCGTACACAAACTTGTGTTCAGGTACAATATTTGCTTGAATAAAGATCCATTTACTTTGGAGTTCCTACTGTAGGCACATGGAAATTATTCTATCTCTGGAGAGGTAAAACTGCTAGAGTTTCACTATGGTCTAGGCCTAGAATGAAAAACAAGGGAGAGCCGCCTCTTATTTATAGACTTGGCAGTGCACCACGATATCGCGTACGCGATATCACGGGGGAAGATGCAATATCGCATGGGATGCGATATCGCGGCCCATGCGATATCGCATCCCATCAATAACCTTAATGAACTAACTACTAAAGAGAAAATAAGGAACATGATCCAAAATTAATAACAATTTGAGCAATAGCATTAGTAAGCAAGGTACAAACTAAACGAATAAAATAATCACCAAATACCAATTTATATAGACAAGAAACAATGAAATTCTATTCAATTCTATTACAAGCTTTAGCATAATCTAACTTAATAAAAGTAATGTCCTTGTTAGTGTCAAAAGCTGATTGTATTCCTTTCAAGCCGCAATAACATAATTTAAGGTATGTCTATCTTTAGCAAAATGAGTTTGCTCGAGTTTGATGATATCTTCTATACTTTTCTGAACTTAGCAAGCCATGCATTCAACTAAAATTTTATAAGGATTGTTAAGAAGAGTAATAGGTCTCTAATTACCAATATGTTAATGATCTTCATTCTTAGGAAGAAGACAAATCACATATTTATTAATATTTAGCGATTATGGACATCATTCAAGGGTATTTTATCATAGGGAGATGGTATGTATTCCTTCCCATTGCAATGGATTAACTCATACTCACACTTGGCTTTAGCCTTTGCTCATGGAAGAAGTAATCCCACTTGAATTTTGGCATAAATGTAGTTGTAGTGCTTCCCCTTGAGAACAACGAGTTTTGGGCTTTTCCCTTGTAGCCTAAGCAATTATCTACACTCAGCTACAATGGGGTCTCTAGGATCATAGATCCTCACTCCATCCTCATTGGATGTCATGTTGGTCATGTCAATGGATAAAATGGTGGACTTACTGAAAGACATTATCAAAATGCTGATTTGGTCTCTTAGTATTTTTGGTAAAAATTTCAATAAGTTGGGATTTCCCAATGGTGCAACTGAATATAACTAAAAAATGTGATTTCAAGGGTTGTTCTAGTGTAAATTGATGTATATTGTGCTAGGAAAATGGTGTTGAGATTTTGAAGTTTGTAATAGAAACTACGTTGGTTTTTCTAATGGCAATGTTCTACACTAGAGGGTGTGTAGTAAACCACTGTTTTCCAACCAACTATGCTACAATAGATGGTGGAAAATGGATTTTCACTTGGGAAAATAAAACTAAATTTTTTTTCCAAAGGTTGTGTACCTTGGCTTTGAAAGGTTGATTGTGAGCATTTTAGACTTCTCCCAAGACTATGTTGGAATCTTGGCATTGACTATGCTAGTCACTAGCCTCTCACTGCAAATTTCATAGTAGAGGTATTAGGTTTTAAAATGGTCTATGTTGGTGTTCCAATTCCAAATGTAGGTTTTAGAAGGGCAAAAAATTGCAGGTGTTTCTGTTGACTACACTGGGTTCCACAGAATCCAACAACTATTATGAAATTGCAATGAAAACCAAAATCACCCACCACAACTACGCTAGGTATATTAAATAGGAATTAGGTTGCCAACACTGGTTTTTACTAGTAAATAGTAAAAAAGGCTTTTGAAAATGTTGAAGATAGATGAAAACAAGTTTTGAACATGTTAGAACAAGTTTTTGGGTTGAGAATTTGGGTTGCATCCTCCTTCTACCATCAGAAACTATAGTGCTTAGAAAATTTGGTCATTAGAAAACTGAAAATCCCAAGCTATGATAACCTAACCTTGAATCCCAAAGGCCTCCAAAAATAGGATCCAAGATGCCCTGGATGCTCTTGTTGATCACCCAGGGACTTACAAAGTGTAAATGGGAAAATAAATTACAAATTCAAATGAAAATAAATTAACATAGAATGAAATTTTGAATAAAATCTGCAATAAAAATGAAGTAAAAACTTTATTTAATGAAAGTGTAAATTTCAAAGCATATGGATGGTATGCTCAAATGCACAAGAGGCTAGCTTGGATGGAACTTGAAGCCTATTGGAGTCGATAGGATCTGTTCTATACTTGATCTCCATGGTCTAGGTACTTTCTAGTTCTAATTACTTAAAAATCCTTGTTGATTTCAGCTCAAATATGAAACTTTGGGGTGGATATGGTGTCAACAATGATGTTTGACTTTAGCAACAATGGGACTACGCTAAGAGTCTTGATGCTCAGGTAGATGCCAGTTACTTTGAAAAGCCTTACAAATGCCTAGAAATAGGTGTAAAAATGCTTGAGGTTGCAAAGGTTACTAGGTTGCTTGGTTACAAAAATATTTGGACCTATTAAAAAATTTTAGGAACATGAATATGGTGTTCAAGCTTAGGTTTTATAGGTTTTAGGTTGTTGATTTCATGCTACAAATTACTACCATGATTCTTGACAAATTGATGTTGGTTGTAGGTGTAACAACTATTATTTCCTATGTAGTTGACCATTTCTGGTAAGTTTTGATGCACTAATGCCATTAAAACCCATCCATATACTAAAAATAGTAAATGAACTTTTGTGACTACGCTAGCCTTCACCTTGAATACACTAGCCTTTGAAGACTATGTTGGCCAAATTGCATCTATTGGAGATCCATGTTGACTACATTGGCCATGGTGTCACGATTGAAAATTTGTTATGACTACACTAGCCATTGTTATGAAAATGGAAATCCCGACAACACCAACATTAGTCTTGCAACTATGACGGGTTCTGTGCTGACTACGTTGCATTTTGTTGGAAAAAATAAAAAACCCAACACCATCTACGTTGGGGGTAGATAGTTTCAATGTAGTTGAGGATATACCTCTACAAAAACCCATAAAAATGCCAAATTTGGTAGTCCCTAAGGCATTTTTAGCTTGTCCAAGCTCATATATAGACATAATAGCATTTTCTCCACTTGTGAAGTGAGGTAATAGCAACTTATGAGGCATTTTTTAGCTCTAAAAAGTTAAAGTATGCAAAATTGCAACTCATGGGCTACAGACCTTACATTTACAATGAAATCCTGCCTCAAGTTGGATGATGAAGGTTACAAGTTACAACATGCATTTTCTAGGTGGTGTTTCATGTGTCAACATTGTTAGTGATGTACTCGAAGGTTATGAGGTCATCATGCACCTTGATGGAGCTTCAACTACACATTGAGCCAACGCTTCTATCATCATAACATTACCCTCTAGTGAGATCCAATCTTTTTCTTATCATTTTCAATTTCCATGTACCAACAATGTAGCTAAATACAATGGATTAATTAGAGGAATGATGATAGCTTGTAATCATAGAATTACATGTTTAATGATAAAAGTTGATTCGCAACTAGTGGTTAATCAAGTAATAGAAGTCTATGCTTGCAAAGCTAAACATTTACAGTCCTACTGTGATGTAGCAAAAACACTTTTATTATAGTTTTATCTAATGCATGGTAAACCTCCACAAACCTAACTACTTCTCAAAGGATGCTATATGTAAAAGTTCAAAACAATATGTCATTATAGCTAATAACACATTATGTTGAAGGTCCTACAATGATGTATTATTAGTATAGTTGAGAAAGCAATAGCGCATACAGTCCTAGAATAGGTACATGATGGTATATGTGAAAAAAATATAGGACCTAAAGTCATAGCCACAAAGATTAGATGCTTAGGATACTATTAGCCATATATGGAAGCAACTACCTGCAAAAAGTGAAAACTTGTGACATTTATTAATGGTACAACAACCTAATAGATTTTCTATGCCTGAGTTACACTCCTCAGATCACATGTCCATTCCAACAATGAGGAATCAACATAATTCCATCTATAATGCCTAATTCCTTTGTAGGACATATCTTCAACATCATTGCAATTGAGTATTTCACAAGGTGGGTTGATGCTATTCCTTCAAGGAAAACAACAACATAATAAGTCTAAAAATTCATATTAGAAAACATAGTATCTCATTTTGGCCTACCTATAATCATTATTAAAGATAATAGACCGTATTTTAGTAGCCAATAAATGTAATCCTTTTGTTAATAATTAAACATCAAGAATTCTTTTTCATCACCTTACTACCCACAAGCCAATAGTCAAGCTAAAGCCAACAACAAGGTCATCATTAATCTCCTAAAGAAAATTCTAAGTAATTACAAACATAAATGGAATGAACAACTCATGTATGCACTTTGGGCCTATAAGAAAATATTTATAATCACAACTAAAGCCACATTGTATAGCTTGGTTTATGGATCTAAAGCCATTTTTCCTCCTGAATTGTAGATTTCATCATTAAGGATAGCTTTATCTGATTTCATTAATGATGAGCAGTACAATGGGCTATATACCATTAACCTTGATTTGGTGGAGTAGTGAATCCAAATTCTTTCCAACATTGAATGATATTAAGAAAAGTAGAAATAGTAGAATCATAATGATCTAAATAGGTGAAAAGTCAAGAAAAGAGACCTTTCCCTCAATGATATTCATGAACATATGGAGAAATTATCAACCAACTAGAAAAGACCTTTCTTACTCACCAAAGTCTATGGCAACAAAGCATTCAGACTAAGGTACATGAATGGGAAAGAATTGACTAACCCAAGCAACCATTCCTATCTCAAACATTACTATTTCTAACATTAACCTATTTGCTTATAGCCTTTGTTCACTTTTTATTCATAGGTTTAAATCGATTATTGACGTTGATAACTTTAGTAGCCTATAATAAGTGAGCATGCATGACCTCTTATATTTCTTTTTTGACATCTCAAAATACTACAAACTTTATATAAATCTATAAAATAAGATACAAGATTCTCGTATTCTATTAGTTGTAGCCTATGATGACCTGTATTTTCTTGTTGTTGCTCTTAACCTCATATAACCTCTTGTAATCACATGTAATCTTTGACTTGTTTTCTTATTCTATTGGAGTTTTGCTCACACGACAACTAAAGCCATCATAGAGGTGCATTACCATGTGATCTTGATACATGACACTTGGTTAGCTTGTTTAACCTTACCAACAATGCTTACCTCACATCACCTCTGTTACCCCTTTTGATTCATAACCACATAACCAAATTTTAGCCTTTATTACCTTACTAATAATGAAAGTCTATGTTTGATATTCATGTACCATGGCCATGTGACATCTTCTTTTGTATACTCAATCATCAAGTTTACTAAATGTAACATATCTCACTCAACGAGAAAACAAAAAATAAGATTTGGCCTTGGCAATGAAACCCAATGAAGGTTTCACTTCCACAAAAAACAAAAAAAAATATAGAAAGAGGAAAATGCCAAGAAATTCAAGAGGCCAATGTAGCCTTAAGATAAGCAAATCAATGACTCTTAAAGACCAAGTGGCTAAAGAAGCCTATTAGAAAGTGTTGGTTCCTCCTAAACATCATTGAGGAACCAATAGTTCCAACACAAAGCATAAAGACCTCATAACCATGATGTTAAATTTGGGATTCTTTGTTAACCAACATGATGGTGTAGGGACACCTCTTCTAATCCCTTTGTTCTAGCCTATGTGTTATGTGTATTTTTAAGTTGATTTTGTTGATGATCATTCTTGGATGTTTTGGCATATTTTGGGGTGTTTTGGATCATTTTGATGAGTTTAGAAGGTTCTAGGATCTATGGGAACTTCTTTGGAGGTATCCAAAGGCTTCTAGCATCAAAATAAGCATTTTTATTTTTGGAACCTTTAGGATATACATCTTTCCAGAAAGATAGATGTCTTTCCAGAGACATCTCCCTTAAAGTAAAGGCATCTCAAGTCCATAGAAAATGTATACCAAAAATAGTAGACATCTCTCCCATGAGTAGGGCTTTCATAGAAGATGTCTACATGAAGCACACATGGGGAAACTTCCAAAAATGCCTATTCCAATTTAGGAAACAACCAAAGCAAGATGGAAATAGCTGGAGAGAATGTGAGAAGACTTGGAAAATAGTTGGAGAACCTCAAGTTAAGTTGATGAAAGATTTCTAGGGGTTTTACCTTTCAATTTTGTATAAATATTGATGTAATTTTCCATTGTTAGTGCTAAAGTGCAAATGCCAAAGGCTAGATAAAATTAACCATGAGTAGGAGAGAAAGCTTGTGAGAGTTGGAGGAGGATAGCTTGTGCAAGAAGAGAGCTTGTGTAAGGAAGTTGAGTGAGAGACAAGGAAGAGCACTTGAGAGAGATTAGGAGAATCTCTTATAAGTTTCTTGTCTTAGGGTTGGAATCAAGTGTGAGCAATTTAGGACTAAGAGGGGATGCATGTGGCCTCTAAGATCCTTGGAAGAGTTGTGAGTTGAGCTTGGCTCCTCATCTTTGATGTATATTTTATGTATTTTGAGAATTATATTAATATAAGTATTATTTTCTCTATTTTATTATATTGTTCTTATTTTCTAAGCTATATCTACTTGGAAGTTGTGGATTGGGTCCTATTGGGATATATCAAGGTGCACACCCCTGCACTACATGACCATTCTCTAATAGCCCATGTAGTCAACATCTCATCTAAAACACTTGACACCACATTGTGACCTTATTTTATCATCATGAGCACTTCTTGACATGATTCAACAACTATAGAAACAAGTGTGGAGAGGGAGTACTAGTGATGAACCCGTTGTGATCTTTCATATTCTTTGTTGATGTCTTTTAGATTAGTCCTTAAAACATCAACAAAGAGGATCCAATGAAACACCTCAAGGAAATTCATGTGATGAATAAGAAGCCTGGTGGCCAAATTTGCATTATAATTTGATGGGAATTTAAGAGCAGAAATAGTTACCATATTTTCCCATAAAACTCCTACCCTATGGCCTTGTTTTGGCAAAGCTTTGGATCATTTTTAATATGAAAAAGTGAAATTTATAGCTCACACACTATGAATTTGTTTTATTCTAGTGTATGAAAGCCAAAATGCTAGAAATGTTACAAAAAACTAGTTTTTGGACTTCACACATTGGCCAACCCAGTCCCACATGATATGGTAGCATGTGGGGCAATGTGTGGAACTAAACTTGTCCATACCATTTGCACCATAAAAATAAGTTCTAGATGTTACCAAAACTAGTGTTTTACCTTACACATTGCATATTCTAGTTCCAAACTTTTTGGCAACATGTGGGGCACCATGTGAAACTTGGGTTCTTAACTCGTATATTGTACTTTTAATCCAAAACATCATGTAATGCTTGAATAAGAATATGGAACTATAATCAACACAACAACAATGAATTGAAGACCTATAAATACATGATTCAACACTATTTTGAAATTTCTTTTAGCATATCTTAGACCAAACCTTTTGCAATAGAACATCTTGTGGCAGAGATTTTTTTTCATCACAAAGTAGGAAGATCTTTATAAATACTAATGAGTCATCGTTGGTTGGTTGCATCAATGAGGCCTCATCAATGCATCTTGCCTTGTGTCGACGAGGCCCCATTGATGCAGTGTCTGTTCGTCACCTATAAATATGCACCTACCAGCTACATTTATGGTAATCTAGATTTTAGTAGCAACAAAGCTCTTGCATTTTTCCATTCAAAAGTTAGAATTTTTTCCCCTCAATGCTTGAGTAGGAGTCATTGAGTGTACAAATCTTTATTCGAGCATTGTTGTACCTGATCATGATAGTGTGTGTGAAAATAAACCTTGCAGCACTTTGGATAGATTAGATATTTTATTTATGCATTTACTATTTTCAATTATTTATTAAATATTTTCAATTAACTATCAATTATTTTCTAGTTACTATGTTAGATAAGCAATTAAGTTGGATAGATTACACACATAAGTATGATTGCTTCAAGCATAACACCTATTTTCTTGGTAATCCCAGCAGTGTTATCGCTTGTTATGCCTAGTAGCATAGCATTTGGTCGCCCAACAATGGATATGTGGGTTTAGGACTTGTATGGAAAGTTGGAATGGATACTTATGTTAGGATGAGTTAAATGATTAGTTAATTAGTTAATTTAGATTAGTTAATTAAATCCCTTTTTATCTACATTTCAAGCACTCGACTATAAAACATAAAAATAATATAAATTGAATGCCTCAGTTATACTTAACCATACTAACGAATGTCACAAGTGTAATTGGGAAGACAATGATTAACCTTAAGGCTAGATTTAATTCCTAAAGGGCTAGTGCACTAGAAATGATAAGGTCCACAGAATTTGACCTGATTGCATGTGAACGCTTTGTGATTCATATGGTTGGGTGTAGGGGTACCTCGTTGCTCATCATTAGCACTGTTGTCAGGGATTTTGTTTGTGGAACATGTGCTATTTAGGTTTAAGTGAATATCATTATATCGTTGTATGAACTTAAAGGTCAATATCATTCCCACTATACATAAAATTATAAAAGCACACTGACAATTTCATTTTGTTTTGCAAAATGTCTTCTTCTTCTCACAAGCCTGAAGATACCAAACCACTGGTACCACAAGAATGCAGGATTCCATACACTCATCTAGAGGAGTTTGTGCTGAAATTCACCTGCATCCTACATTAGGATGAATAGATGCGATGGTGTGATATGGAGGGCAACAACATCTTGTCCCTCGATAGATCTATGTCTGGAATGCTATTCAAAATCCTTAAAAAGTTGGGCATAGTAGATCTTCACAAAGAGTACGTTGTGAATGGATACGACACTCAAAACTACTGTTCAACTGAAACACAACATAAGAAAGATAAATGTTAGGAGAAACTCCATGAAGCTACAAAGAGAAAATACTACACTAACACCTTGTTCCTACTAGATCAAGAGGATAATGAGGATCCTCCCTTGGAATGTTCTCAACATGAAGATTCTCCACCCCTTGCTACTAATGGCAAGGATGTGAACCTGACCCTGTGATCAACTATTCATAAATTGGGGTCAAGAGAGAGTAATAGCCAAGGAAGGGACTCAGGTAAACATGGCACAATAAGGGATCTAATGATGGTGATCGTAATAAGTGCAAGAGTGATGACAAACACCACAGTGCAATGGACGTCCACCTTCCTATTCATCCTCTTCACCTGACAGTTCTCATGGAAGTTGTTGTTAAAACAACCATGATGAAGGTGACCAACAAAATAATAATGACCATGAAGGCCACCAAAATTGAAGGTGTGGCCAAAACCATCATCGATGTCATCAACGCAGTGATGATGATGAGCCCTTATTGGCAACTCAAAGTATGCTCAATATTGTGGAGGCCATAAGAATTCCAACCAAGCATATGAAGGATAGTTGGATCAAGCATCTAGACATGAACAATATCCCAAGATTTGAAAGGGGATACAATTCTAATCCGTAGACACATTTATAAGCTTTTCAAGATGCTTGTGCCTTACAAAACATAGAGAATGAGTGGTAGAAACTCAAGCTTTTCCCAAGGACACTCATTAAGGAAGCTTGAAGCTGGTATCGGTCCTTGGAACTGAAATCTATCTAAAGATGGAGTACCATGTTAGAACTGTTTAATGAAAAATATCAAATGTACTCCAAAGTGTTTAATCTTAGAAGGAAAATCCAAGGCTGGAAACAAGGGGCACATCAACCTTTGGATGCCACCATGGGCCAATACTATTCACTCCTACAATGATGCCCTGGCCATGGTTACTCTCAGAGGGAACAACTTCACCACATCATAGATGGGCTCAGAGCAGAAACAAAAAGAATTCTTAGGGTGTATGTCCAAGGAAGGTTGTCTAAAATGAAAGCTCATCAAATCCAAAGGCTAGTTGTGCAAGTAGCAAAAGAAGAAGGTGAGCTACGAAAGAGGGAAACTACTAAAGAATATAATAGGAACTCTTCCATCAAAAAATGAGAGTTCTAATTTTGTGATGAGGAGGAATCACCACTTGATGAAACCAAAAATTTGTTTCTGACATTTCAGCCAAGGTTGAAAAGTTATGGAATCTTTGGATGAGAAATTTCAAACTAATTTAAAGATTTCTAAAGAATCCAAAGATAAAAATAGTGATTGTAATTGCAGGAGGCAAAAAGAAGCTGAACGTGCCTACTGTAGAGGTAAGGGCAAAGCTACTACAGTAGAGGAAGTTATAGAGTCTGAATTTAATGATGAAACTAAATGTGACATCAATTGATATGAACATTGAAAGGAATGTTGTCTTGTGGTGTCACACTTACAAGAGTCTAGAGTGTATGCATTGAATTCTTTCCTAGCACATAGGCAAGCTTCAAGACAATTGCCTTACCCTCAAGGTAGTTCAAGACACTTCCACTAGCAACAACAAGCTTACTATCCAAGTGGAGCTCCTCCACAATCGTACGAAAAATACCAATAGTGGTATTAATCATAATCGTGGGGAATGCCACCACCAAGGTAACAGTACCCTTATAGGCAACCAGATCCATATGGTTACTATGTTCAACAACTCGTCTTTCTTAGAAGTTCAGCAAGTCATGCATCATTTCAGCATCACTATTACCTTTCAGAGTACCACCAAACACATTCACCATCTACTCAAGGGGAAAACCCATATTTGTATCCTTATCATCCTCCACATCCCTCTGCACCTACACGTCCACCTTCAACTCTATTACCTCTTGCTCTATCTATGTAGGGTGATATTCCTTCACAATCGCAACAATGAAATGGTACAAGGGCTGTGCATTCACAACTAGTTTTTCAACCAAGTGGTCCAAATAATCGATCAAGGAAATGACCTTTCTTCTGGTCCAACAATCCTCTCTAGCCCTCATAACCCACTCCAGCTAATTACCTACATCTCTAGCACCCTCATCCTCTACATCAAATACCTTCGAGAGCCCTTCAAACCAACTGCCACTTAGGATTCACACCATAATGTTAACCCATGCTATTTTTGATTAGATAAAGGCTGGAAATCTTTCTACAAAAAGATCTGATCTAGGAAGTCCACTCATCTATCTATAGATTGCTAGACAAGAGCCATGTAGGGCTCTTCTTGACTTTGATTTTGGAGTTAACCTCATCTCCCATGATATGTACAAGGCCTGGAACCTACCACCTCCTAAGAAGAGCAACATCTATTTAGAATTAGTAGATCAATTGATTATTCTCCCTTTGGAATTAGTAGAGGACATTGTGACCATAGTCTGTGGGTGGTCCTATCTTGCTAATTTTTTGATAATCAAGGTGGAAAATTACAAAAGTGACTTTTCCATCATTATGGAAAGGACTTGGTTAAGCACGGTTGATGCACAAACGGGTATAAGGGGCCTATCTCTCAAAATATCTACGAAAATTAAGTTAGGTAAGATTGAGAAAAAGTGTATTCCATGCATCGCATATAATGACAACAGGTGTAATTACAGGCAAAGGATTTGATCCATCAAGATCACATACATTAAGGCATGTAATTAGTGTGCATAAGAAATTAATATTCAATAGTGTTTGTACATAGCAACCACAAAGCAAGAAGGCAACTAGTGGCTAATGGTTGATTCAGATAGCAGCACAATATGCATGGAGCCAATTGAGAGCCTAACATGTGCATATGTTGAAGGCATAGATAAAATTGAATAAGTTCATTTCCAACTCTCTAATGAAGATGATGATACCTGTTGGGGAGAGTTGGAAATCCCTGATCACTTCAAGTAGGAGCTCTTAGAACTAAAAACTTTACCAGCCAATATGGAGGATGCATTTTTAAAGAATGATAAACTAGTCATCATTAATGCCAAACTTGCTCCTGAACAAACAGAAAAGTTGTTAAAGGTGGTAAATAAATGGTCAAAAACCTTTGCTTGGCCATATCCATAACTAACAGGAAGTGATCCAAGGATATGCTTGCATCACATCTACACCAACCCGACCATGAAGCCTAGAAGGTAGTTGCAGAGGCAATTGAATCCCAAATTGAAGTAAATCATTAAGGAGGAGAGAGAGCAACTCCTCAAGGTGGGGTTCATCTATCCAATCGCAGATAGTGAGTGGGTTAGGCCACTTGTAATTGTACCAAAGAAGGATGGAAAATGGTAGTTTGCATTAAGTTTAGGCTGTTAAATATGACAATATTTAAGGATCACTTTCCTTTGCCATTTGTAGACCAAGTGTTAGACACCATATCCAGGAATTGTTATTATAGCTTTTTGGATGATTATAGTGGCTATAACCAAATCCAAATTGCACTTGAAGATTAAGCGAAAACAACATTCACGAGTCCTTGGGGGACTTTTGCATATTGTAAGATGCCATTTGGCCTATGCAATGCCTCTACAACATTTCAATGCTTGGTCTTGAATATCTTTCAATAACAAATTAGTAGTGGTGTTGAAGTCTTCATGGATGACTTCTCCACATATGGAGCTACATTTGAGCAAGCCTTAGACCGACTTCAGCAAGTACTGAAGAGATGTGTAGAGACAAACCTGCAGCTCAACTAGCAAAAGAGCCATCTCATGATCCAAGAAGGCATTATGCTAGGGCACTGAATTTTGTAGAAAGGGATTGAGGTAGATCCAGAAAAGATAAGGGTCATCCAAGGAATAACACACCAACTAGAGATCATAAAAGATGTCTAATCATTCCTTGGACACATTGGTTACTACTAGCGATTTATTAAGAATTTATCTAGGATTGTAAAGTCATTTGTAGAACTTACAAAGAAAGATGCACCTTTCATTTGAACCAGGGAACGTGAACACATATTCCAATAATTAAAGGAGAAACTCATAGAAACACTAATCTTATGAGTACTAAATTGGTCCAACCCATTCCATATTATGACAGACACATCTAACTATGCTTTGGGAGTAGTGCTCACATAGATGGATGATAAGAAATGTCCATATTATGTCTACTGTGTGAGCCAAAGCATTGTGGGGGCACAATTAAACTCCATCACAACAGAAAAAGAATCAATGGTAGTGGTGTACGTGCTAGAAAAGTTTAGACATTATGTGCTAGGTTACAAAGTGTTTGTGCATATAGACCATAGTGCAATTTGCTTCCTTATGAATAAGCTAATGGTGAGCCCTTGTGTCATATGATGGCTTGTGATCTTAAAGGAATTCGATCTCACTATGGTAGATCAAAAAGGGACTGAGAATGTGGTCGTTAACCACCTCTCTTACTTAAGATGGGATAATAAAGAGGAGGAGAGCCTACTCTCTGATCAATTTCTAGACGAACTCCTCTTTACTGGAGCAATAAATGAACAAACGCTTGAAAAAGCAATATGGTTTAATGGCATCCATACATATCTTCTCACTCAAGAGATGCCATAGGACTTGGATTTTAGGAAAAAGCAATAATTTTTTCATCATGTCAAATACTTCATGGAAATCAATGGACACCTTTACAAGGTGTGTGCTGATGGCCTAATCTGTTTGTGTGTCCTTGATGAAGATCAATTGCACATTCTCTAGGATGCTCATGAAAGACCTTGTAGAGGCCACTATGCAGGGAGACACATGGTCATAAAAATCCTAATGGTAGGATACTATTGGCCTACAATCTTTAGGGATGCCCATCAATTCATCAACTTCTATGAACATTGTCAATGTGATGGGTGGATGACCGCTGGCATGGAAGATCCTCAATAATGGATTCAACCACTGAAGCCTTTCAACATATGGGGCATTGACTTCATGGGTCCCATGATACCCATGTCTAACAAGAAGGTGTATATTATAATAGTAGTTGACTACTACACAAAATGGGCTGAAGAAAAAGCTGTTACTGATTGTACACCATCCATTGTTGCCAAATTTATACAACAAAATATCATGAATAGGTTTGGGGTGCCACATTTCCTAATTTTTGATAATGGGACTCATTTCACTAGTGCCACACAAATTAATGTCATGATTGGGGGTAGAACATAAATTAACAACACCTTACTACCCCCAAGCCAATAGTCAAGCAAAGGTAACCAACCAAGAGATTACAAAAATACTAATGCGAACCATTAGCAAATATAGGAAGGATTGGAGTACAAAACTTAATGATGCTCTCTGGGCTTATCGTTCAACTTGGAAACTTCTTATTGAATATTCTCTCTATGAGTTAGTGTATAGGAAACTTCCAATGCTCCCAATTCAGTCTAAGTTCCATACACTCTCAATGGCCTGTGATCTAAACCTTAACCTAAGTTTAACACAGAAGGAAAGATTGATAAATTTGAATGTGTTAGATGAAATTTTCTTAGTGGTCCTATCCTTGAATGAGGTGAACAAGGCATTCAGCAAGTAGTGTCATGACCTTAGAATTAGGAAAGTGAAATTTTAATCAGGAGATAAGGTTCTTTATTGGAATCTCACACATGTATACAAAAAGACAAAATTCTAAACATTGTGGGAGGGACCTTATATAATTGATCAAACCTTTTCCTCTAGGTCCATGATAATTTACAAACCTGATAGCCCAAATAAAAAGTTGTTGGTTAATATCCAACAAGTCAAACCTTTCCTAGAATCAAGATAGGCTAGTGTAACTACCACCTCACCGAATGGACATCCATGTTCTATGTTTCATATCTCCTCCTTCCAACTCAGTTGTGGGGGAGATGGCCATCCGTGCTAACCATTACCATGACCTCTTAGTTTTTCTACCTTTTTTGTTTTTCATGTTTTTGATTTTACAAATTTTTGATTTTTGAATTTTTCTAATTTTACACCATCTTTAGTATCTTTAAACTTTCTTGACTATTTGAAATTTTCTTATATATTGTACTTTGTTTTATTTTATTTAAGTATGATATTTTCTCATTTTTGCTAATAAATTTGCTTTATTGTCACAAGACACAATGCTGTTGTTGCTATTTACTAATGATGGTTTCTACTTAATGGGTGATTGTTGATGTTTGGTTTCTACTTTTGAATTCTAACGTCTGTTGACTTTGGAAAGGTTTATTTTTCATGAAACAGGTAGTGAGTCCACATTGTCCACCCATCCAATGAACTCTATGATTTTTCTTATTCTAGGAATTTGAGATCCCTTTTTCATTAAAGAAACTTTTAATCAATCAGTGTCCTTGGTAGCTCCAGAATTAGGAAGGATCCAAAGGCTTGTAAAGGGTGTGAATTCAAGGGGACTCAATACTCTTAGTACTCTTCTTCTTGCTTGAGTAATTGAGTGTTTCTTATAGACTTCTTACAGCTCCATACCACCTAATAATAGGAAGACAAATAATTCATTACATGGTGTGGTTTCCATTCAAAAAAATGATGGAAATTCAAAGCACAAACCTTCGACATGAATAAGTCCTCGTATGGTGTGATTCTCTTTTCAAAAAAAAAACAATGGTGATGGGATGCGATATCGCATGGGCTGCGATATCGTGTACGCAATATCGCGTCCTCACTGCGATATCACATACGCGATGTATTGTATGCGATATCGTGTCTTTCCCACGATATCGTGTACGTGATATCGTAGTCCATCGTCATTTCTATAAATAAGAAGTGGCTCTCCCTTGTTTCTCACTCTAGATCTAGACCCTTAGCAAAACTCTAGCAGTTTTACCTCTCCAGAGATAGAATAATTTCCATGTGCTCGTAGTAGGAGCTCCAAAGTGAATAGATCTTTATTTGAGCAAATATTGTACTTGAACACAAGTTTCTATACAGAAATAAAGACAAACTTTTGGATAAACCTTGTAGTGCATGGATTAAGCTAAATAGGACTTTACTTATTGTTATTTATTGTTCATCGTTTAAATGCTTTATTAGTTAATTAAATCTCTCTCAACCCTTCTCCCATAGTTAAGTGCATTTAGTACGACCACTTCGAGCATGTGCGTTACACTTGGTAATCCCTGTAACAACTAGCGTTTGGTAATCCCAGAAGGTTGCATTGGTTCAAGGTGTGAATGGTAAGTGGGAATGGATGCTGATGCTAGGTTAATTAAGGCTTAGTTAGTTAGTTAGTTAATTAGTCTCTTCATCCTTTACCTCATTAGCATAGGAGATAAAACATAAAAGATATAAAAATCACATACCTCAAACTTACTTAACCATACAACCGTGACAAATACAAGTAAGTATGGGAAGATAACGAACGATTAACCTTAAGTGTTCCATAAGACATGTAGGCACATAGTTTGCAGAGTTCAACCGAATGACACGTGTAACACTCGTATTCGTATGGTTGAGTGTAGGGGTACCTCACCACTCATCATTGGCACCGTTGCCAGGGACTAAGTTGTTTGTGCGCTAAGTAGAACATAGGAAATCATCCACATCATTGGGAAGCTTAAACGAACCCTTACGGTTAATCAGAAGAAATTTTAAACAATGGTCAATAGCACACCGAGTAAGATAACAATGTATTCTTCTTCTCATAAAAGCACTTCAGCACATAGGAATCACACAAGAGATAGTCGACAGTCTAACACACATAACCAAAATCTACCAATTCTTTAGGAATTCAGTGTGGTGTACATTCATCACAATGAATATGTACCCAACTTTACTTTTATCCTCCATCGAGATGAACAATTGCGTTGGAATTATTTGCAAGGTAACATAGTTGATGAGACGCGATATCACATGCACCGTGATATCGCATGCACCATGATATCGTGGCCGTTGCGATATCGCATCCCATGCGATATCACGTCGTCCCCTGAGATATTGCGTACGCGATATCACAGTCTGCTGCCAAATCTATAAATAAGAGGCGTCACTCCCCTTATTTCCCATCCTAGGCTTAAAGTAGGGAAACTCTGGCAGATTGATCACTCCAAAGATAGAATATTTTCCATGCACCCGCAGTAGGAGTCCCCAAGTGAACAGATCTTTATTCGAGTAGCTTTGTACCTAAACGCAAGTTGTGTATAGTAATAAAGACAAGCTTTGTGGATAAACCTTGTAGTACATGGAATAGGTTTATTATCTGTTATTTCCTAGCTATTATTTATTACCTGCAGTAGCGCGGCATGAGTACGACTTGATTACAAGCATCCATGGATATGTACGGCTAGTCAAGGAATTGGCTACTCATCGCAATTAGATTCTCTTACCCTCAACTCCTAGAACACGAGATGAGTACAACTTGATTACGAGCATCTTCAGATGTGTACGGCTAGTCAAGGAATCAGCTGCTCATCAAGTTTAGGCTAGTTAAGTGCCTCAGTATAACCACTTCGAGCACGTGCATTACGTGTGGTAATCCCAGTAACGATTAGTGTTTGGTAGCCACAGTTGCATAGTTCAAGGTGTGTATGGTAAGTGGGAATGGATGTTGAAACTAGTTAATTTAGACTTAGCTATTAGTTAGAGTTAGTTAGTATTCTCAACCCTTCACCTCATAGCATAGGAGAAAAGCATAAAAAGATATAAAAATCATATACCTCGGACTTACTTAACCATACACTGTGACAACTACAAGTAATCCTAGGAAGACAACGAATGATTAACCCTAAGTGTTCCATGAAGCACATAGGCATTTAGTCTGCAGAGTTCGACCGGATTGTGCGTGCTACGCTCGTTTTGTATGGTTGAGTGTAGGGGTACCTCGCCACTCATCAATAGTATTACCCCCAGATCTTGCAATCCCCAACATGCTCCTTCATGCTCTTGCACAGATAGGAATGGCGTAGCTATACATTGAATACGTTGCGTGTGATTATAGCATAAGGGAATACCATCCCACAGAAGCACAACATTTAAGGAACTCGCGGCAGGAGAGCCACCATACATTGTTGAAGGGCAAAGGGGTCCTGCATGTCCTAAGCGAAATAGGGGATGGTGAACCAATTATAACAGGTTCTCCATCAAATGATGTTCCCCCTCCTAACAATAGTGAGGAGGTGGGGTATCAAAACCTACACTCCACAATACACAACCCTGGTTTTGATTCCCATGAACACCAAGTGTTCACCGAGTGAACAAAAACACATGACAAGGACGGGCACTCAGATCGTTATCATGATCGGGGCTATAGTCATCGAAGAGAAGGTAAGAAACATCGTCATGGAAATGGTTCCCATTCTTCTTCCCCTTCATCACACCATTCACTCTCTCCTTCCACATCAGGATGTAGTCACAAAGAGCACAACGGTGAGGATAAGGGTAAGAAAAATGAGAGACCTCAATAAGAGAGTCGAGAGTGAGGAAGAAGGAATTCTAGAGAATCAAGGCATGAAAGAAGGGAAAGTAGGGAACCACGTAGGCATCATAGACATCATGAGAGAGATGATCATGACGAACCCCTAATAGTAACCCAGAGTATGTTAGACATTACGGAGGCTGTGAGAATACTTATAAGGCACCAAAAAGATAGCCGGATTAAGAGACTAGACATGAATAATATCCCACGATTTGAGGGAGGATAAAATGTTGATTTTTAGAATCACTTACAGGCATTCCACAATGCCTACACCTTGCAAAATATTGAAAACAAGTGGTAGAAGTTAAAGTTGTTCCCTAGGACACTCATAAAAGAAGCAGAGAGTTGGTATCGATCCTTAGAGCCAGAAACCATTAGGAGGTGGAGTACAATGCTAGAATTGTTTAACGATAAATACCAAATGTACTCCAGAGTGTCCAACTTGCGTAAGAAGATCTAAGGATGGAAGCACGGTAATCACGAACCCTTGGATGCTACCATGGGACGATATTATGCATTGCTACATTGTTGCCTGGGCCATGGTTATGCACAACGGGATCAACTACGCCACCTCGTAGATGGGCTAAGACATGAAACTAGGAGAACCCTTGGAACATATGCCCAAGGGAGATTATCTGAACTTAGATCCCATGAAATTCATTGATTTTTAGAGCAAGTAGCTAAAGAAGAAGGGGAGCTACAGGAAAGAGAAAGCGCGGAACAGTACAACCGCGATCCTTCCCTCCGAAAGAGGGGAGTGAGATTTTGCGATGAAGAGGATGAGTCACCACTTGAAGAGTTGGTGAATAGAAAAACCTTGCTACTTCAGAAGCTAACAACGGAAGTGTCGGCTAAGGTAGATGAAATATGGAGTTCCTTAGATAGCAAAATTAAAACTGTCCTAAAAATCGTATAGGAGTCTAAAGAGGAACAAAGTAGTGATCATGGTAAGAAAAAGCGAAAATATTTAGGCCATGCACGTGACAAGGGTAAGGGAAAAATGACTATTGCTAATGAGGCTATGGATTCGGATACAGACAATGACAGTGAATGTGAGATCTGCCAATATGACCATCCTAAGGGATGTTGCCCAGTAATCTCACATCTACAAGAGTCTGGGGGTGTATGCACTCAACCCAAGACTTAACAGATGGCAAGCACCCCGAAGGTTACCTTATCCCCAAGGTAACCCAAGGCAGTTCCACCAACCGTTAACATATTATCCAAGTGGAACTCTGCCACAACCTATCAGGCAACATCAACAGTGGCAACATCCACAGTCATGGGGAATTCCACTGCCTAAACAACAATATCCTTACTAGCAACCAGATCCATATGGCTACTACGTGCAGCAGCCAGTTTCTCCAAGTGACTCTATGGGTCATGCAACCCCACAACATCACTACCAAGTTCGGGAGTATTTTAGTACTCCTTCTCCTACGAAAGACACACCACATGCATACCATCCTCCAAATCCATCTACCACTCATACGCCGATAGTTCCACTACCACCTGCTCCAATAATGCAAGGGAAACTCCCCACTCAACCACAGCAACGTAATGCTATGAGAGCTGTAAATCTTCAACCTGCTGCTGGCTCTAACAACCGCATGAAGAGAAGATCTTTCTTCAGAATCAAAATCCCAAACAAGCTCTCACAACCACAAGCGGTTGAGTCTATGCATGCTCCTCTAACAAATAAGGCTTCGGAGCTCCCTTCAAACTAATAATAGGGCTTAACGCATACGGTTATGTTAACACATACCACTACTAACTGGATAAAGGTGGGCCACCTTCCCAGGAAACTCTCTGACCCTG
>MNCI01000542.1:1042493-1054871 GCA_015680685.1 Gnetum montanum | reverse complement strand
ATGTTTATAGTAGTATTTTTATTTTTGCTCATTAACTAAGACAAAGTTGGATGTGTCATCTATGGGTGCAATTAGAATACTCTCATTAGGGTAGCTTTGAAGCACTAAGTATGGACATTTCCACTTTGTTGTCAACTTATCCAAAACTCGATGCAACCTCATGTTATATAGTAAAATCTTATTTCCTTCTTGAAATTTTTTATGAAGCATATCCTTACCATGCATCTACTTCATTTGTTTCTTTGCTATTCTTTGATTATCAATTGCATGCATATGTAACTTGTCAAGTTTGGGGATTTGAGCTATCCTAAAATCTATATTAATATCTTTATCAAAAAGTAACTAATTGGCTAAACTTAAGAATTGATTTTTGAATATAACTAGCAGAAGGAATTATTTACTACAAACCAATTGGTAGGATAAATATCATAAACTTGGTTTCCTAGATCAATCTTTTTTCTTAGCATAAATCATCCTTGTTGATATTTTTAGGATTATTCAACTAACATTTTCTACTTGATCGTTGGTTCAGTTAGTTATTATCTTTTCTTCGATACCATAGTTCTTAATGAATTTTTTGATAAGTTTATTCATAAAGTAAGTTTCTTAATCACTTAAGACTGCACATAGAATTTCAAATCATGTAAGAATATGTTCCCTCAAGAAATCTACAATTATCTTTACATCATTTGTAGGGGTTGCTTTAGCCTCTATCCACTTGGTTAGAAAATCTATACATACTAGGATATATTGACAACTATTTGAAAGAGGAAATGACCCTAAAAAGTCAATATCCCATATATTGAATGGTTTAGTTATTATTAAAAGAATTTCTTGCTTCTTAAACATTGCTCCTATTCTTTGATACTTATTTCACCCTTGTATAAATTTTTATGCATATTTAAAGATGGTGAACTAATAAAAACCATTTTGTAGTATTTTCAAGACTATCCTTGTAGTATCGAAGTGTCAACCCTCTAAGCCATAATGGCTCATATGGAGGATTTTTGGTTTCTCATTCTTTGAAACAAACCTTCTTGCTACTTCATCTTTACAAATTCAATAGAGATTAGGTTCATTCCATATGTATCTTGATACATCTTCTAAAAAATATTTCTTTTCTTCTTGACTCTAATGGGTTGGTGTTTTTATCATTGTTAAATAATTTTCTATATTAGTAAATCAATTATCTTTCTTAACTAGGAAGAGTTATTCATCAGAAAATTTACTATTAAATTAGCCTTTTGTTCTATTCTCTTTTGGAATTTCCAACCTAGAAAGGTTATCTACAACAACATTATCCCCCCTATCTTATCAAGAATTTCCAAGTTAAATTTTTGAAGTAGTAATTCTATTTTCTTTTGGAATTTCCAACCTAGAAAGGTTATCTACAACAACATTATCCCTCCTTATCTTATCAATAATTCCAAGTTAAATTCTTGAAGTAGTAAATATCACCTAATGATTCTTACATTTTCTATCTTTTTATTGGCTAGGAATTTTAATGCTTGAATGGTTTGTGTATACCATAGTCTTATAACCAATTAAGTAGTGTCTAAACTTGTCTAAGACATACACAATTACTAAGAGTTCCTTTTCAATTTTAGCATACTTTATGTATGCTTAATCTACATTTTTGGAGATAGTAAATTATCCTAGGTTTGTTCTTTATGTATTGGTCAAGAATAGCTCCTATTGCTACATTACTTGCATCACATATCAACTGAAAGGAAAATTTTCAATTGGATAAGTACTAGCATTGAAGTTACATTTTACTTTAATTTGTCAAAGGATTGTTGGTAATCCTCTATCTAAGAAAAAGAAACATCTTTATCTAAGAATTTTTAAGGAGGTTTGGCTATCTTAGAAAAGCCTTTTATGAACCTCCTATAGTATCCAATCCAATTCAATATAAATCTAAGTGTTCTTATGTTAGTTTGAGTAGGGGGTACTAAGATTACCTTAACTATGTCCTCATTTATTTTAATCCCTTTCTTAGAAATTACATGTCTTAGAACTATGTCATTAGTTACCATTAAATGGTTCTTTTTTTCTCCAACAAAATTTCAAGTTTTTTTCTTCACACTTATCTAAGACATTCTAAGTTTTCTCAAGTTTGTTCAAAGATATCTCCATATAGTGAAAAGTCATCCATAAATACCTTCAAGTAATCCTCAAGTATGTTAGAAAAGATTGAGATCATAGCCCTTTAGAAACTATTTGACATGTTACAAAGACCATAAGACATGTGATAGAATGTAAAGGTACCATAAAAATAGGTAAAAGTTATATTTATTGATCTTATGCAGTTATGACTACTTGGTTATAACCACTAATCTTTCTAGTCTTTCTAAAATTTGACCTATGTAAAGTGAAAGAAAATAATATTTTTCGTATTTCTAGTTAAATTTTCTATATTCTATAAAAACACACTAATTCCCTCCTTTTTCAGGCACAATAGTGATGGAACTAACCCATTCACTATTAGCTATTGTGTAGATTATGCTTTCTTTCCAAATTTTTGAGATATTATTCTTTACAATTTGCTTAAGAGTTGGATTAATTCATCTTGCAAGAATTATAACTAGTTTAGCATTTTCTTCTATGTAGATATGATGTTAATAGATGTTGGAGGAGATCCCATAATGAAGACCTTCATAACTCCACAAAAATGCCTTTGATTTTCTTTTCAACATTTTAATTAGTTGATTTTCCTAATCAATTTTTAAGATGAAGTTGATTATTAATGGTTTTTATTTCTCAAGAAATATGTATTCAATGGTAGTTGGGAGTTCATTGAGTTGAAGTGAATTATTATTTATTTTACCTATATTATCTCCTATAATTTCTGATCCAAGATTTAGAATTTAATACAATAGATTTTGTTGCTTTTCGAGGGAAGAATCTAAAGGTCCTTCTTTAAAATTATTTAATATAAGGATCTTTTTATCCTCAACCATGATTGAATTTGGTAGTGAATAAAGAATCCTTGCTTCTTTGATATCTTTATTTAATCTATGCTCTCTTGCCATGTCAAAGATATTAAGCATGAATGTGAGGCTAACACAAGTGAGTTGAAGTTTTCCTAACCTACAATGAATGTTTTCATCTACTATGGCAAGTCAAGGTATTTCTAATATGATAGTAAAATACTTATTATCCTCAAGTTATAAAATAACAAAATCTATAGGATACATTCCTATTCTATCTCAACTATTAGATATTTAACTACTCTTAGTTATTTAACCATTGAACCATTCACTTAAAATATGGACATGTTAACTTTCCTTACCTTTTCTAGGTTTAAGACCTTAGTCACATCATATGGCATAATTTTTTTCTGGCTTCCAAATATAATAGGACATTTCTAATCATTTCTCCATTAATTTAAATAGAAATAGTTGGCACATTCAAGTCCTAATACTTATGTATCTTATAACTTTGAAATAAGTTGAGATAAGTTTCCTACCAAATATATTTATTTAGAAATATTTTCCTTTCTTCTTTTAATACATAATTATTTTAAATATTTTGCATAAATAGATATATCTTTCACTACATTTTCAAGTCAAATATGCAAATATATTTCTTGAAACATCTTTTCAATATGTGCCTTGTTAGGATAATCCTCATTCAACATCTTAGGAAAGGATGGTGAAACTACTTTTTTAATTGTGAAGGATGGCTATTGGATGTTGATGGCTGATCTTTTTCTTTTTCCTTTATATGTTACCTCACTAACTCTTCTTTCTTTTGTTTTTCCCATCTAGTTGTACCTCTTTCACTTGATTCCTAAAAGCTACCTTTTTATGAGGTTTAGATTCAATAATTTTTCCACTTATTATAGTAATGGAATTAATTTGTTTCTTATCTTTTCTTTGATTTGTAGTGTTAGATTTAGATTTAAAAAATAATTCACCTTTGGTTAAATCTTGAAATATTCTTCTAGTTTTAGCTATGAATTACCTATTCTCTTCCATGAAAGCTATGAGACTTTGTATCAACTTTTTCAATAGTTCTCTAGGTTGATTCCCAAATTGTGTAAAATTATTTTGAGGTACTTGTAACATTTTTTTAGCTATTAACAAAATTTTCTTAGTTGAAATGAGGAAAAGACCTAATTTCTTATTTGTGAGAATGTCTTCATGAAATCTTGAAGCTTCTCATTACAATAAGCTAAGGTAGGATGGGTGGTGATTTCATGCTAAATAGTTCTACCTAGATCAAAAGTTTCTTATTGAGCTATATGGGCTTTCTTTTTAATTAATTTTTTTAATTCATCTACTTTATTTTTTAATTATTTAGTTTGATGGGTTACCCTGTGCATACCATCAAGCTTTGACCAATGCTTACTTTGATCTACCAAGAAATCTGTAATTCATCAACCATCTTCCAATATAACATTTATGATATTTACCTCACATGAAATGTCTACATTTTATCTACAGTATGAAAAAAGTTTCTCTACAAATATTTAAATAATTTGATGGGCTTGGAATCCATGATTTGGATTTTTAAAAAACAACTCATTAAACATATCAAGGACACTTTCATAATCCTTTTCTTCTTTTTAGATGAAACTCATCAATTGCTTCCCAAGGGGATATATTTTATCATTTGAAAGGAATCATTGTGTAAAAACTTCTTTACATTCATTATAAGAGCCTATTTTAGTTTTTAAAGTCTAAAGCTAATAATTAAATTTATCTTTAAGGGTAGATTTAAAGGCTATAATTTAAGTCTTGTCTTCTCCTAAAGGAGCTAACATGACTACTAGAGTTTCAAATTCCTTGACATGGGTTACGAAATCCTCATCATTAGTTCTCATAAAGGTATGTAGTAAATCTAAATTTATAACCTCTACATGTCCTCCTTGGAGAAATACCAATAGTTTTTGAGGAATAGTAGGTTTTCTTTTATATAATAATTCTCCTAAAGTTTATCCCTAGTGCCCTTATCTTATGAGAATGTTGGATCCTATAGTTTGAAAGGATAGACGAATTATTATTTGAAAGATGAATTGATCCTATAGTTGGATCTTATGAGGATTTATTCTCATCTTTCCCTAGCTAATTGGATCAATTATTATTTAAGTTTTTCTTCCATTCTAATTGAAATTATTTAAGTTTTAGGAGCGATGGGTGTTTCTAGTTGAGTTCCTTCTTGTCTTTAGTTTTCTTCTAACTCAAGGCTATGTCTTTATTTTTTAAGTTTCTTAGGTATGTTATCTAGGTTAGTTGGTATTAAACACCTATAATAATTTCTAGTATTCTATGGTGATTGGATTCTCATTAGATTCTTAAGTTATTAGTTTTATTTTATTAAGAGTCTCTAATAAATATAAACTCCCTTAATACATTCAAGAGTAACCAATCCTGGTACTTTATAAATAACTTTAATGACACTTGTAAGAATAGACTTGAATATAATTTTATTATGATTTTTATTAATTTTTGGAATTAATAAGACAATTTTTTTTATCTTCTCTTCTACCTTTTTCTTTATTTTCCTTTTGCATGGATTCACAACATTTAAGGTACTAACTTTAGAGCACTTTAATCAACTACCACTTCCTTCATGCCACCTAAATACCACTCCCTGATCCCATCATACTCATGCAACTTCACTCTATTATGCAATCATGATATAGATATCACATCCCTTTGAGTCATCATAATAAGTAATGACACTTCACTTATACCAATGAATTCTCCTCTAGAAGCCTCATTAATTTAGCTATAATGTATTCTTTGTTCTTCCCACCATGAAATTGAATGCTATTGTGTGTATGAAAACTTCTATTTGTACTATGTATTCAAATTTTTTCTCTAGCTCATCTACCAAGATCACATTCTTACCTTGCCTAACTGTCAATGTTGTAGGTTCTACGACCTTCTCCAATGCATGTTATGTAGGATGACATACAATTTCAAATCCCACCTTCTTAACAATTGCACATAAGCCATTGTTGTTCATATGATCATGTAGGATCTTTTTCATGTCACTAAAGATTGTATCCTCATGCTTGGCCATGATCCCTTGTTGCATGGGCAACATATTGCTACTTAGAGGATGATTATTTCTTGATTACTTTGGAAATACTATAATAAAATCTTATTTAAATAAGAACTTTGCATCTCATCCCTATACCTCTCTTACAACATCATTGTTATTGTCTTGCACCTTGGAAAAGTGCTCAACACTTCTCCATTCTATTTTGATACTTCCTCCATACTAGCATGATTAGATAAATCATCCACCACAAGCTGGTCAACATCATGGATATATAGGAATTTGAGACCTTATTAATCCTTTTTGATAAGGGTTGGTAGATGTTTTTCACAATATTTACTACTCCATTGCTCAACCTTGTGTCATGCATCATCTACACTTAGAATGAGATTATCTTTCATGTCAGCAAAAAAATAATCTTCATCATGGAGGCCAACATCATGCATATCATGAGTTTCATCCAAATGAGGGAAATTCTTGCCAAGACTAAATTAGTAAGATGGAAGGTTTCTTAAAGCTTCTTTGCTAGTGGCCTACAATTAACATCATAAAAAAGGAGTTATCTTATCACAAATTTGATGAAGCCCTAATGATCTACGTCCATGGTGGTCTATGAATATCTTTTCTACCAATCTTTTAGTTAGTTGATGGGTGATCACCTTGTCCATTAGAGTCTAGAATATAACATTTATTTTAGCTTCTATGGGTTTATTCTTGATGTTGTCAACCATTTCATTTGATAAGCATTAGTTAACAAAATATTGATATATGAACACAAGGGAATTCTTGATGTATTGGCTCAAGATCAAGGCACATAAAACATTGACATTGCTCCAAAGAACTAGAAGCACATGCTTGAATATGTTGATCATCTATTATGCACTAGGACATTGAAATACCAATGCTTTGACAACAACACCCCTCCCCAAGGCTTTTCCAAATGGTATATTTCTCAAAATAGTCCTATTGCAAACTAGAATGTGAAAGCTAGTTCTAACTATATGTCATCTTTGATGATAAACTTCTTATAAGACCTTGCCTCCACTTACCAACTAGAGAACATTGATCACAACTTTACTATTATCTCTTCCCAAACCTCCTTATAATCCTTGCATGATTCTAGTCTTGAATATCTTGCTTGTATCTCATTGGGATGTAGGCCATGTATCAACAGTTAATCCACCTCACATAAGTATAATTCTCAAAATCTAAACACCTAGACTCTAATTTTCATAGTTGATGACCCTGATTCTACCCCCTACAACAATCCTTCCCTACTTACTACAACCACTATATGCTTACTCCTAATGTATTTGCCACTATTTCAACTTCCCACTAACTTGACAACTATACCAAGATCTATTCTCTTTGCTACTTCTTCACTGCTACCATCATCCCCTACCCATGATCCTCTTAATGCCAAATAGATTCATCCATCTATATAGCCTTTGAAGGAACAAGCTACTAAGAAATGATACATTGGACTCCAAATTAAGAAATTTTGAGTCTTTAATAGCATGATGGAGCCTTTTGGCTTCTATTGAACCACCCTTTCCATAGATGTCCTTCTAGCCCAAGTGTTCTCAGAAGATCAACTAAGCATTTCCTTATGCTCAAAAAACTTCTCCACATATGAGTGGTATTATGAACTCTAGCCTATAAATATGTATGATGGACCTCAACTAAATCCCTTTGCCTTGTCATGGATCACTAGTTTTTCAACACATGCTCTAACCTTGAATGTTACTAGCCACTAAAGACTCATCAACAATGATACAATTGGTGATCCTGTAGATGACCTCCTACCAACAATAAAGAACCTACCCTATTCATGACTCCACTTTATATTTTGTCTATGCCATATGACACCATTTGTTGATTTGCAATATGAGGTGCATATGTATCTAACTACTCATGTCATAATCCTTTATGAAACAAGTGTAATGCTTCACACATATACAGTCATGTCATAATTCTTTATAGGATAGGTTAAAACACCTCATACATGATATTAAAGTCCTTTACGAGATAGGTGTAACATATTATATGCAAATACATAAGTACTTCTTAGTCATGTCCTTGATGATCCAACATCATACTTTATAGGTATGACTTCCTTCAGTAAGATTGAATCAATACAAATCTATACATTTAACTACTTAAATATTAACTATGTCAATATATTAATGTATAATAACTAAACTATAGATTAATTAACTCTAGAGAAATACATTGTGAAATTTGTATTTTTTATGGTACACCAACATTGGGAAGTAAAAGTGAAATCTATGAGCTTTATTCATTGTACATAGACTTAGCTTCATGTTGATCAAATGGTTCTAGGTTGTAAAATCATAGTAGCACTTCAATAAAGTCTGATCATAGTATGAAGTGATAATTCAAATATATATATATATATATATAAAGAAAAATAGATACGCTTACTAAAATGAGGAGGAACTCGACTAAAAGTGGAAAGGAAAATAAGAAAGAAAAAAGGTAAGAAATGAGTGCCATACCTTAGTATTTATTGTTTTTGGAGTAGAAATAAATAGGTATGCTAGCTTTAAGAAGTTAGCTCCAAGGACATAGAAGTCCAATACTAGTGCACATGATTACTCTCTAACCATTTTTTAATGAAACGACTTTGAAACGACCCATGGATGTGCTAACTTCTAGGAACTAACATTGGACAAACCATGAACAAAAAATACTAGCCATTAAAAACATATCACAATTCACAACCTTGGCTCTGATACCATGTGTAATGACATTGCTTTAGAGAAGCACCACTTAGTACCATCGTTAAGTCAAAAATTAGCCAAGTGTTCAAGAGTGAGCCCAAGATGGACTATGCCTCAATGATCATAACACTTGCAAGCACAATATAAGTGCACACATGTTAGTCTAAATTTTAAGGGTATAGTGAGTTTACCTTAAGTAATTATATAGGCAATAGGACCAATGATATAAGCACACACACACAAAATCATAGCTAGTATAAGCAATTACATAACAAATATTATTCCCTTAAAAGAGCTAATACCGATTCCTAATCTAATGCATTTATTCTTTAGGGTAGTGGGTTGAGTTAAAGAGGAAAAGCCTTCCAAACAAATCTACATATCCTTGTGAATAGCATGGAAAATGTAAGGATCTTACTCTCCTTTCAATTCCCATTAAAAAAGGAAAGCAACCTTTGAACCACTAACAAGGTATACTCTATACAAATAGAGACATATTACAAGCTACAACTAAGATGTCATCTAAAATAGTAATAAAGATGAAAATGCTTTATTACTTTTTCAAAAACCTTAAAGAATTCTTAGGATGAATCAAAAATAAATTTCAAAAGGTTTTGATATATTCTTGATAAATCTTGATAATGTCATTAAAGAAGTGAGCCAAGTTTGATAGCTTTAACTCAAAATACTCTAGTTCCAATAATGGTAGCTCTAACTTAAAATATGGTAGCTTCAACATTGATAATTCTAGCTCAAAATATGGTAGCAATAGTGTCACCACCACCTTTGGAAATATTCTTTCACTTTTTTGCATAGGTAAAATCTCATTTTCCTTTTTAATTTCATTTTCTTTTTAATCCAAGATAGACTATGCCTCAATGGTGTTTTAGAGTGAACCTAAGATCAACTTACAAGCACAATATAAGTACACATAACATTTTAGTCCAAAGTTTAAGGGTATAGTGAGTATACCTTAGGTAATTATATAAACAATAGGACCAATGAAATACACATACACATACAATCATGGCTAGTATAAGCAATCACATAAGATATAGTATGCCCTTAAAAGAGTTAATACCTATTCCTACTCTAATGCATCTAGTCCTAGAGTTGTGGCTTGAGTCAAAGAAGCAAAGCCTCCCTAACAAACTTGCATATCCTTGTAACATAGTATAATGGTTAAGATAGCATGAAAAATGTAAGGATCTCTACAATTCTTTTGATCCCCATTGAGAAAGGGAAGCAACCTTTGGACCACCAACAAGGCATACTCTATACAAATAGAGACATCTTACAACTTACAACTAAGATGTCATCTAAAATAGTAATAAACATGAAAATGCTTTATTACTTTTTAAAAAAACCCTAAATAATTTTTAGGATGAATCAAAAATAACTTTTAAAGAGTTTTGATATATTGGTGATAAATCTTAAAAATGTTATTAAAGAAGTGAACCAACTTTGATAACTCTAACTCAAAATACTTTGGTTTCCACAATGATAATTCTAACTCAAAATATGATAGCTTTAACATTGATAATTATAACTAAAAATATGGTAGTAATGGTTCAGCCACCACCTTCGAAGATATTCTTCTACTTTACTATGCAGGTAAAATCTCATTTTCCTTTCTAATTCCATTTTCTTTTTAAGGTTATTAAAAGATGACATTTTACATTTCAAAAATTCTAAGAATTCTATGTTGGCCATAGTTATCATGATAAAATTAGGCTATGGTTATTAAAATAGTGGGTGTTTCTCATTAGTTATTTAAGGGCCCCTTCACCAATATAAAAGGAACCTCCCTCACCTCAATTTAGATCCATCACATATATCCCCTTTCCATCCCACTCTTACATTCTTCTCCTATTGCATGAGAGAGAGGCTTCTTTTCGTTCTCTCCTTGTGATGAAGAGAGAAGGTTGTTATCCCCATTTTTGATAATAAGATCCTTCTACATTTGCCCATGGTTTTTATTTTCCCACTTTGGGATTTTTCTATGTAAAAGATTTGTGTCCATTGCTCTTTATTTTCATCTCATTTCATATTTTGTTGTTAGATCTGCTAACAATGGTATTGAAACCACATTCATAGTCCATGGAAGTGTTGTAGATCATGCATACAAATTTTACAAAATGGTTGGCAAATACGAAATAGAGAAGTTCAATGGAAGCAACTTCACATTATGGAAAATGAAGATACAGGCAATTTTGTGTAAAGATAATTGCCTCACGACTATTGGAGAAAGGCCGTGGGAGGTCATGGATGATGACAAGTGGAATGAAATAGATGGTAATGCTATTGCCAATTTACATTTGGCACTAGCAAATGGGGTTCTTTCAAGTATTGTAGAAAAGAAGATGGTGAAGGGAATATGGGACACTTTGACAAAGTTGTATGAGGCTAAATCACTCCATAACAAAATCTTCTTGAAGAGAAGACTTTACACTCTTCGTATGGCAGAAACCTCATCGGTAACTAACCATATCAACACCCTAAATACTTTATTTGCTCAACTCACATCGTTGGGTTATAAAGTAGATGTAGGTGAATGTGTAGAAATTCTACTTCAAAGTCTACCTGATTCATATGATCAACTCATCATTAACTTGACCAACAATGTCCTTATGGATGATCTTGTCTTCGACGAGGTTGCAACTATGGTTCTTGAAGAAGAAAGTCGGTGCAAGAACAAGGAAGCTAGGTTGGCAAACAAAGCGGAGGCCTTAAAAATGATGAGGGGGAGATCCATGAAACATGATCCTAATTGAAACCAAATTCATGGTAGATCCAAGTCAAGAAGTAAAAAGAAAAACATTACTTGCTACAACTGTGGCAAGAGAGGACACTTGAAGGAGTGTTGGAACAAGAAGATTAATGAAAAGAATCCTTAAGGGAATGTGGCAAGTACCTCATATGATGGTGATGTTCTATACAATGAGGAAACTATTGCTGAAGGTAGATAGAAGCTCACTGATGCTTGGATCTTAGATTCAGGAGTAACATGGCACATGACCTCTTGGAGAGAATGGCTTTATCACTACAAACCAATCTCAGAAGGATCTATGTACATGGGAAATGATCATTCTTTGAAAATCACTGGTAGTGGTATTATTAAGATAAAGATGTATGATGCACTATTCGCACCATACAAGAGGTACAACATGTGGAGGGCTTGAAGAAAAATCTATTATTTTTAGGACAACGAGATGATGTTGGGTGCAAAACTCATATAGAGAATGGGATCTTGAAGATTATTGATGAGACACGAATTGCATAGGCTGCGATATCGCATACGCAATATCGCATCCCCTGCGATATCGTGTACGCGATATTGCGTCGTTCCCTGCGATATCGTGTACGCGATATCACGGTCCGCCACCAAATCTATAAATAATAGGCGGCACTCCCCTCATTTTACATAATAGGTAAAGTAGCGAAGCTCTGGCGGATTGATCACCTCAGAGATAGAATATTTTCCATGTGCCCATAGTAGGAGTCCCCCAAGTGAACTGTTCTTTATTCGAGCAGCTTTGTACCTGAACGCAAGTTGTGTACGGCAATAAAGAAGAGCTTTGTGGATAAACCTTGCAGTGCATGGATAGGTTTAATTAATGTT
>MNCI01000542.1:1022968-1036450 GCA_015680685.1 Gnetum montanum | reverse complement strand
GGCATGAGTACGACTTGGTTACGAGCATTGACGAACGTGTACAGCTAGCCAAGGAATCGGCTACTCATCGCGAGTAGATTCTCTCACCCTTTCCTCCTAGAACGTGGGACAAGTACAACTTGATTACGAGCATCTACGGATGTGTACGGCTAGTCAAGGAATCAGCTGCTTGTCACACTTAGGTTAGTTAAGTGCCTCAGTACGACCGCTTCGAGCACGTGCATTACGTGTGGTAATCCTAGTAACGATTAGCATTTGGTAGCCACAGTTGCACAGTTCAGGGTGTGTACGGCAAGTGGGAACGGATGCTGATGCTAGGACTTAGTGCTGTAGTTAGAGTTGGTTTTAGATTCTCAACCCTTCACCGTTAGCATAGGAGATAAACCGTAAAATACCAAAAAAATCATATACCTCAGACTTGCTTAACCATACACCGTGACACATACAAGCAAGCCTGGGAAGACAATGAACGATTAACCCCAAGTGTTCCTTGTGGTGTTTAGGCATTTAGTCTGCGGAGTTTGACCGGATTGCGCGTGCTACGCTTGTTTCATATGGTTGAGTGTAGGGGTACCTTGCCACTCATCAATTACCAAAGGTGCACTTGTGGTAATGAAGGCAGAAAAGGTTGCTACAAATTTGTACATGCTTTTGGGGGACACACATCAAGTGGGAGAGTCTTCTATTGCATCAACTAGTTTTAAAGAAGAATCGATGATGTTGTGACATCGAAAGCTTGGTCATATGTTAGAACAAGGTTTGTAGATTCTCTCTAAACAGAGACTACTTCCTGGGCTTAATTTGGTATGTTTACCATTTTGTGAGCATTGTGTTACTTGTAAGAAACATAGATTAAAGTTTAGCACATCAATAGCTAAGAGTAGAGGCATCTTGGACTTGATGCACTCTTATGTTTAGCAAGCACCAGTCACTTCCCTAGGAGGAGCAAGATACTTTGTATCTTTCATTGATGATTACTCCAAGAGATGTTGGGTGTATCCAATTAAAAGGAAGGGTGATGTCTTTTCAGTCTTCAAAGTTTTTAAAGCACGGGTAAAGCTTGAGTTCAAACAAAGGATCAAGTGTCTAAGGACGGATAATGGAGGAGAATATACAAGTGATGAATTTGATGCATTTTGTAAACAAAAAGGCATCAACAGGTAGTTCACAGTGGTACACAATCCTCAACAAAATGGAGTGGCAGAACAGATGAATAGAACCTTGTTGGAAAAAACAAGATCAATGTTGAGGGCTACAAATCTAACCAAGTCATTTTGGGTAGAAGCAGTCAATACTGCCTACTATTTAATCAATTAGTCTTCATCAACTATGATTGATCTAAAAACACCAATGGAAATGTGGATTGGTAAGCCAGTTGTTTATTCTCATCTCCATACATTTGGAATTTTTGTGTATGTGATGTACAATGACCAAGAAAGATTGAAGTTGGACCAAAGTCCAGGAAATATATCTTCTTAGGGTATGCTGATGGAGTTAAGGGGTATCGCCTATGAGATCCCACTACCCACAAGGTTGTCATCAACAGAGATGTGATATTTGTAGAAGATAAAATGCAAGAGAAGGGAGATGATAGCACTTCAAAGAAGAATTCAGAGACTACTAGAATTCAAGTAGAAGATAAGACAAAAGCTGAAGATCCAGTTACTTCTGAAGCAACATCAATGTATGAAGAGAAAGAACTAGTCAAGTCTGAAGCTTATGAAGTTTGTCGGTCATCTCAGGCAAAAAGATCACCAACTTGGCACTTAGATTATGTTACTAAAAGCAATGTTGCATACTGCCTTTTAATAGAGGATGGAGAGCCCTCAACTTTACATGAGGCTCTCAAAAGTCCAGATGTGTCTTTGTGGATGGCAGCAATGCAGGAGGAGATTGAAGCTTTACACAAAAACAAGACATGGGATCTTGTTACACTACCACAAGGAAGGAAGGCTATTGGAAACAAATGGGTCCACAAGATCAAACGTGATAGTAATGACCAAGTGGGACGATATCGTGCAAGACTGGTGGTAAAGGGATATGCTCAAAAAGACGGAATTGACTTCAACGAGATATTTTCTCTTGTGGTTAGATTTACAGTAGTCAGAGTAGTCCTAGCAATGTGTGCTACATTTGACCTAGATCTAGAACAACTAGATGTGAATACTGCTTTTCTTCATGGAGATCTTGAAAAAGAGATTTACATGCTCCAACTAGAAGGTTTTGCAGATGAAGGCAAAGAGAACTTGGTTTGCAAGTTGAACAAATCTCTGTATGGTCTCAAATAGGCACCAAGGTGTTGGTACAAGAGATTTGACTCATATATCATGAACATTGGGTACAATAGACTCAGTGTAGACCCTTGTACATATTTCAAGAGGTTTGATGAAGATTTTCATTGTTTTGCTATTGTATGTGGATGACATGTTGGTTGTAGGCCCCAACAAATAACAAATCCAAGAATTCAAGGCATAGTTGGCTAGGGACTTTGATATGAAAGACTTGGGACCAGCAAACAAGATTTTAGGGATGTAAATTCATCGAGACAGAAATAACAAAAAGATTTGGCTTTCTCAGAAAAATTACTTGGGTAAGATCTTGCAACGCTTCAACATGCAAGACTATAAGTCAATTTCTACCCCACTTTCTGTTAATTTCAAATTATACTCCAAGATGTGTCCTAGCAATGAAGTAGAGAGGAATGAGATGTCTTGAGTACCATATGCATCAGCAGTGGGAAGCCTAATGTTTGCTATGATTTGTACAAGACCAAACATTGCACAAGCAATGGGAGCAATTAGCCAATACATGGCAAATCTTGGATGAGAGCATTGGAATAGATCCTCCTATGGCCTAGCCAAAGTAGCAGCAACATAGGATGGCAAGGTAGAAAGGATGGTGTGGAGATATGATTGATCCTCAATAATCAAAATCTCGAAGTGGGAGATTGTTGGCCATAGTTATCATGATAAATTTAGGCCATGGTTATCATGATAAAATTAGGCTATGTTTATTAAAATAGTGGGTGGTTATCATTAGTTATTTAAGGGCCCCTTCACCAATATAAAAGGGACCTCCCTCACCTCAATTCAAATCCATCACATATATCCCCTTTCCATCCCACTCTTACATTCTTCTCCTATTGCATGAGAGAGAGGCTTCTTCTTGTTCTCTCCTTGTGATGAAGAGAGAACATTGTTATCCCCATTTTTGATAATAAGATCCTTCTACATTTGCCCATGGTTTTTTTTTTCCCACTTTGGGGTTTTTCCAGGTAAAAGATTTGTGTCCATTGCTCTTTATTTTTATCTCATTTCATATTTTGCTGCAAGATTTGCTAACATTCTATGACCGAGGGTTAAGAGTGATAACATTCTATGACCGAGGGTTAAGAGTGATAATGTTCTTAGGTCCGCCTCAACAGGCCACGCCACCAATTCAGACATTTCGTGCGACACGTGAAGGACATTGACATTCATATGAAACAGACTACTCTGGTACAAGTTCATTCTCTGGTACATTGACATTCATATGAAACAGACTACTCTGGTACATTGAAAGAGCTTTTTGGCTTTTCATTCTCAGTTTTTTACAAGTTCATGAACCAGAGCATCTTTTACTAATACGGTAATACCCAACTGGCATTTTGTCTTGTTTGAAACATCCTTACAATCACACCTCATTCCTCGTCCACTGAAAATTAAAAACGCTAAAGCAGAATGACCACATTTCATGAAGAAGCAACCAAGAAGCACATCCCTTCACAATCAAGAAAGGTAGCCAAAGATAAGGTAGAATCATTGGACGAGGTTGCATGTAAAGATTCCCTTCTTTGCTGTATACCATTCATTTTTTGCTTCTACTTCCGTCCGTGTTTGATAGTCATTTCATACCATGAAGTCTCTAATATACAACCAAAATTTGCTTGGAAGAAGAAAACTCCGGACTACGAAGATCAGAGCAGTTAACAATAAAAGCAATCAGTGAAAGCCCTATTCACTATACGTGCACGAGTGTTCATGCGGTAGCATAAGATCCATCCAGACATTTAAACTACATAGGTCATAGGGTGATTCATGCTTCCAAGTTCCTAAAAGAATATACTAAATCAGAGTATGAATCACCATATGTACTGATATATATTTTAACTCAGGTAAATTAAAAGTCTTATCACTAAACTAATATCTTATTGCAATCATGGAAATTCTGGCTTCTGTGTTCTGCATCATGCCAAGCTGCTTCTGTGTTTCATACACCAGGTTAAAGTCTTTGATTTATGGCCACAAATTTTTTGTAAAGAAACCTCTAGTAAAGAGGGTTTGATGGGCTACAAATATGTCACAGTAAGTTTGCCCTGGTAGCAAAATAGACTCAGGTTTTCAACTTTCAATAATGGAAGCAGCAACAGCAACAGCAACAGCAGAAGGTGATAGCAGTCCTCTGTTTGAGAAGATTGTGGAAAACTCACTGCTTGACAGATGTTATGCAGTGATTCATATCTCTCTTTTTCTATGCTTTTTGGTGTTGCGGATCCTAAAACCCATTGAAGGGTTTTGGGGAATCTGGTCAGTGGCTTTTGCATGTGAGGCCTGCTTTGCATTTAATTGGATTCTTGAGCATAATTTAAGATGGTTCTTTGTGAGGTATCAAACTTATATTGACAGGTTTGATAGAAGGTGGGCTGGGTGCATTCTTTTTATTTTGTTTTGTTTTTTTTTTCCAACTTCCAAATTCCAAGGTTTGGTTTTCCAGTGTTGGGTGACAATCTTTTAGTTATGACTGTTAAGGTATGCAGCAGAAAATGCCATAAAACTTCCTGCCGTTGATGTAATCATAACAGCTGCCGATATAAAAAAGGAGTCACCGATTGTGAGCATGAACACTGTTTTGTCTGTGCTTGCTCTGGATTATCCAACACAGAAATTTGCATGCTATGTCTCTGATGATGGGGCCTCACCCATTCTCTACTACTCCGTGCTTGAAACCCTCAGTTTTGCTGAAAAATGGATACCCTTCTGCAGAAAATATAATCTGGAAACAAGGGCTCCTTTTGCTTACTTTGACAGGGAAGAGTATCTTAGTTCTTGCAATGGAGATCTCATCATGGAATCAAATTCCATGAAGGTAATTTATTGTCACTGTCAATCTTTATCTTGTGAATGCATAATGAAAGCTCAGAGCTGTTTCATGCTTCGTTGGTTGACACTGACCATGGCTCACTGTGCAGGAGTATTATGAAGAACTGAAAAGAAAAATTGGGATAGCAATGGAGACAGGATTTATCCCAACTTTACATTTAGATGCTGGCTTGGCATCTAAAGATTCAGAAGTGGCAAATCACTCAAGTATAGTGAAGGTCTGTTACATGAAAACCACAGTTTATTCTTAGTGCAGAAATTTTAACTTATCATCATCATTATCCTAGCTTTGTTACCGGGTTGGTGCATGAATTCTTTTTAGCCATTACTTTAATAAAAAACTACAGCTTAATCTATTTAAATTTTTTCATTTGTTTAAATTTTTTCATTTGGGTTTCCAGATCATACATGAGCATAGCGGAAATGAAGATATTCTGCCGCACCTAATCTATGTTGCCAGAGAAAAACGGCCCAAAGTGAAGCATCACTTCAAAGCAGGAGCCATGAACACTATGGTACAGAAAAAATGTTTGAGTTCCATGAATAAAATGAGTAGATGATATTCCTTATCACGAGCAACAAAAATAATCATGATGGTTATGGCAGGTTCGAGTTTCTGGCTTGATGACAAATGCCCCTTATATTTTAAATTTGGACTGTGACATGTTTGTCAACAATTGCAAAGTGATACGCCATGCCATGTGCTTCTTCTTGGACTGTAAATCAGAAAGAGATTTTGGTTATGTGCAGTTTCCACAAAGTTACTATTCATCAAAGAAAGATAATAATCCTTGGGCAACACAATTAAAGGACTTTGAAGTATGTTTACGAATTAGGTTTTTTTTTTCTTAATTGCTTGGGTTTCCCTCCTTGCCTTTATTAAAGTTTTCTTCCATGGCATGTTATTGAACAGAGACTTATCCAAGGAATGAATGGTTTGGAAGGACCCCTGTACTGTGGAACAGGTTGCTTTCATCGTAGGAAGACAGTTTATGGCAGCCCACCAGGTAAATTGTAAATTAATCAGGTCCTTTTTACCAACAGCAATAGATACTTCGGTCTTTTCATCACCTTGAGTTTTATTTGGGGTTTTTGTCATTGTTTGCAGAGTGCAAAGGGTTTATATCATCATGGTCCCATGGAGATTTCATCCAAAATTTTGGTGAATCCAATCCTTTGGTGCAATCTGCCATTAATGCTTTCAAAGAAGTCGAACGTTGTAACGGCAATGATCTATCTGCTAAATTAGCCGATGCACTTAAATTGACTAGCTGCAGTTACGAGGTCAACACTTCATGGGGAAAAGAGGTATCCAGTTAACCTTTTGGCCCTAATACACCGAAACATGCGGATTAAATATTAAAGAGGTACATTTAAATATGGTCTCTGTACTGAAGTCAGTGAAGCATAACTCAGAGCCTGTACTCAGAGCCTGTACCTTGTAATTGTGTTAAGTCAAGGGGTACATGTAGAGCCCGATACATATATGGTGAAGATGGCCATTGTAAAAATTAATTGTTAAATCTTTTCCTACCTGAATATGTTAGCCTATATTGTTGGCATCCTGCCTCTTATACTTTTTTCCAACTGACTTTTCACTAAACTGATTTGGTTACTGAACTCGTTTTTATTATGTCTAGACCAATTTGAAATCTTATAGAACCTGTTATTCGTAGTGTCGTTCCATTACTTGCAGTCAATCTAAAATCATATATTAAAAATGAATACATGGACATTGCAGATTGGATGGAAGTATGGATCCATAGCGGAAGATTTACTTACAGGTCTAAGCATCCATTCCCTTGGTTGGAGATCTGTGGGTTGCATGCCAGAAACTGTTGCTTTCATGGGTTGTGCTCCATCTAGCATACAAGAAGCCTCTATCCAACAAAGAAGATGGATTTCTGGACTTCTTAATATAGAATTCTCGGCAGCATCCCCATGGTTAGGCTGGTCATCAAGAAAATTAAGCATCAGACAAAGAATGGTATATTTTTACTTTACTCGATGGGGAATCACTGGAGTTGCAGCATTTTGTTATGCAGTTGTACCCACNTCGATGGGGAATCACTGGAGTTGCAGCATTTTGTTATGCAGTTGTACCCATATACAGTTTGTTAACGCAGAAGCCATCCATGCCCAAGGTAAATAAATTCAGCCATATCCCTGCAACTTTTAAACCCATAACTAGATTTTTAAAAATCTGCCATGCCGAATTTTTTAGCTACTTTAACAATTAATGACTAGCCTTTGTTTTATCTCTCACCGATAAAGTTGATGAGTCTTCATTTCATCATCGGAGCAATTGTGTTTCTCCAATGCTATGGTCTGAAACTGTGGCAGTCTGTTAAAGTGGGTGGCTCAATTCAAGAATGGTGGCAATTGCAGAGGACGTTGACTATAAATTGCTACACTTCATGGCTGTTTGGAGCAATGGATGTAATCTTAGAGATGCTCAAACTTACTGAGATGGTTTTCGAAGTTACTGCCAAATCATTCCCTGATGGAGGTGGTAAATTTGAAGGGGATGTCAAGCATAATCCATCTTATCTCAATGTGCCACCAACAACGTTGTTATTAATGAGTATGGTAGCAATCACATTTAAATCTTTTGGGATTATTTTTGATGGGCAACATGCAGAAAGGATAATGATGGTTGAGTACCTGGGCTGCTGTTGGACCATTCTGTGTCTCTGGCCATTTTTGAAGGCGTTGCTCAGAAAAGAGCTTCCTACATCTGTAGTGGCAAAGTCTACATTCATCGCTTTCCTGGTCTGCTCGTGTTTGCTCAAATGAATGATTCGTCAACATGTTCGTTGATTGTCAAATGTGCTGTACTTGTCTCCATTATTGCAGATATTATCACTTCCAAACAAAATTACCTTGAACGCAACCCAACAAACAACAATTAGCACAGTGACGTGTCAAACAAGACTGCAACAAAACTTTTCGAATGAAAGAGCCTTTGAATTTTGTTTGATTAGTCCAGTGATGTGTCAGAAGCTATGCGTCGCTGATTTGCGTCTAAACGTTTGGTATTCTCAAACGCGTTTCAAAACGCGGAGAAAGATTAAATTTGAAAAATTATCGAGTCCCGATAACTTTAAGGAATTGTTGTGCTGTTGTCAATTGGATTAAATGTGTCCTGCAGTTTTGTCCTCATAAATTTAAGGAGTTGCAGTGCGGTGACCAGTTCGATTAAATCCAACATTCAAAATGTACATCAAATTGTAGTCTTCAGTAGACATTACATACTTGAAATAAAAAAATGTCTTTGAAGCGGCGTCTTTGATGGGTAACCGGTCATAGCATTATTCAACCGTTAAACCCGGTATAGCTTTACACAAAGTTTAAAATGCGTTATTAAAGTAATAAATTTCATCAAGTATTTTGCATGAACCGGAAGGAATAAATGGTTACGCAAATGATAAAATTATATATAGTATATTGTATATAAAAAATATGTAATAACATAAAATATATATTTCCTATCATATTATATGGTGTTAGAAGTTAAGCAAAATACAATATGCTAGAAGTTAAGCAAAATACAATATGCATACCTTTTCTAATTGAATTTAAACTTGGCAAACTATAAGGTGTATATTCTATGTGAGCATTGCGTTATAAATGTGTTAAGTATAACAAGAAATTTCATGCTTTTGTATGTATTTAGTGGTCCATGTATATCAATAACCTGCAATCAATAATGGACCCACATATATATGCCTATACTTATATATGTTGACCAATGAGACATACATACATAGATAGATATATATATTATATATCATGTGTCTTGGATGTTTTCTCCTGCATTTCCAAATTTGGCCTTGTCTTATTTGCATTTCAAATCTTCGTTTCCACATCTCAAAGTCTCCATGTATCAAAAACTTGTGAAGCATAGGTCAAAAGAGATCGTAGCTAAAGGTTTTTTGAAATTTTTTTGAAAGGAAAAAACCTAAAATGCTCTTGCATTGAAGCAAAGATTTTTAAATATACATCTTTGCATAAGCCATAGATGCACCCCATAATACTTTCTTCCTTTCCATCTTTAGTTGTCACTACTTGATTATTAAACAATTAATCTCATCATCACAAATCTAACTAAGTAACTCTAGAGCAATAAATCGTGTAGGGTCATTTAGTTGGGCATAGAGTTGTATGATTTCATCTTGCAATTTCTAAATTTTTAACTCAACATATTGTAGCTAGGCTTCAAATAGCATTAGCTTCCTCTTTGTTGTAATCAACTTCGATTGCATACCTGTGACATCTTAATAAATGTCAAAGACATTCAAAATTATTTGCTTAGTATGTAGTAGTTTGTTGAGTATGCTTTCATGTTTCCTTACTGTTATACTTTTGTCTCTTCTTCTACCAACCCCTTTGGACACTTCAATCTCTTTCATAACAACAATATCAAGGTTTAGTACTGTAGGAATTTTGAGAGTTTCCCCCACATAATTGACAATGATCTTGGCAACAACTTCCTAATATTTGTGGTGCAAGACCATAATAATTACATAATCACTGAATTCCAATATAACTAGAAAGGACGCAACATTGTTGGATATATCTAGATATTCTTTTGTTAGGGTGACTACTACATCCCTGTCATGGTATTCATTTGGATAGAAAAGTTTTCTCAAATAATAATTAACAAGTCAACAATATCCTCTTGTTGCTAGGTCATAGTCTAAGATATCTTCTACAAGTGACTCATAGTAAGATGATATACATTAAAATCACCCACAAAAGCTTGTCCACTAGTGCTTGGTATACTAGTTTATGTTGTGTTAGTCCATGCACACGTGTGCACATGTGGTTCCTATTGGTAGAATGATAGCTACTAGTGTGAACTATGTAGTTGTTATGGAGATGCCTATTGTTACAACTTTAAGGTTTGAAGATGTCTCCAATTAGTCTTTTTCTAGTTAGTGGCTTGATCATTTTTGAATAGGAGGCATTTTGTGTTCATCTTATGGTGTCATTTGTGTATCATAACAATTCCCATTCATTTTTATAATCTTCAAATGGGACAAGGGAATGGTAGGGCCTTTTTACATGACTGATTCTCTTAGAACCTTTATTCAATTTTCATAAAGATAAGATAAGCTAGGTTTTCTAGATACTTATTGCTAAGAATTGTATGTCCATGGGCTACATAAATTGAAATTCTATTCAAGCACATCATGGGGAAAATGTAATAAGTTCCATGGGGAAGATGTAATAAGTTCCTATTTTAATGTAGATCTTTACTATTAGTGTTCGGGACTTTTACTCCTTTTAATTACTATAAGTTCTCTGCAACCACACATTCTTCATCTCTGTATCTAAGAAATTGGAGATTGGGATAGTTTTTAGTCTGATGTTAGGAATTTCCAACATAGTAGAAATGGCCTTGATAGCATATAAGAAAATATCTCCTCTATCTTGATGGTGACATCTTTTTGTTGATTATACCAAACTAGTAGATTTCTCCTAGAAACCATTTGTCATTGGTAGATAATGTGGGTTATAATGATGATGCTTGTAACTACTATTGGATCTCCTATGGAGCAAAATCTAAGAAATGTCCCAAGTTTAGTTTGGCTAGTATGCTAGCTATCATTGACTTGTTACTAATTTCTTTTATAAACTCCTTAGAGAGTATGACTTACTTCCCTGCTTTAGGACTAGGTGGTAATAATTCTTTCTTGTAGATAGACTCCTATGTTTGTGGTATGGTCAATTGCATTGATTGCACCTCCTATTCCTGTTTCCCTTTCCCATTGGCATGGAATTGCTGTAGTTCTTACTCACATCCACAACCCCTTCCATGTCTTTTCTTCCTTAGTTAAGAAGATCTATTAGCCTCAAGAGCATACCTAGGAGTCATTTTTAATCACATAAAGATCAATTATTAGTTACAAAAATTTTCATGATGATTTTAGCTCTTTTCAATCCTTTAATTTAACCAAATTTTGAAAAATAGGACAATTTTAATGTAAGATGAGTATGAAATATTGATCTGTAGGCCCTAAGATAACTAAAATGTTAGTTTTTTTTTTAATTTTTTAAGTGTTAGTTACCTTAGTTGTTCAAAAATGAGATATTAGAAAAATTTTTAGTTTGCATGCTAGTTGTCCCCATGATAAAGAGCTCAAGGATTTTTGAATGGAAGAAATCATACTCTTAGATCATAAGAGATAATTCTTGGAATGCTTTAGGCTCTTAAAATGACTTCCCATGTGAATAAAGTGAAATATGAAAATTTTGTTAAGGGGCACTAGGTATATATGGGCTTTTTATGGGCAATATCCCTAGCTATATATTTTATATTTTGGGTTATTTTTATCCTAGAATTTCACCAATATTTCATGCTTAACAAGTCTTGAAGCTTCTTAAGGGGTAGTAGGCTTAAATATAAGTCTTTCTCATATCCAGAGTATTAATAATGATAAAAAATAAAATTTTAAAGCTTGAATTAGATCAAAATTAAGAACATTAGAAGAAATAATGAAATTTAATTTAAAAGTCAACAAAAAATTAATGAGATGTAGGTCCCACAATGATGCATGAAAGTGGAGAAGTTTCTCATGATATTCTAGAGAGTTTGGGATTGGTTCTTAGATAGGATCTTCAATAATTACATTAGTGGATCTTCTACAAAGTAGACTCCTACCCACAAATGCCCTTGCACAACCACTTCTCTATGTGTGTGTGGACACCTTAGAAATTAAATGTGGTTCATGTCCTTATCCCAATACACATAACCATCATGGTCAAAACCTTACATTATGCAATACAAGATCATCAAAATTATAATTGTAGCATGTGAGTGAGGTGAAATGGAGTTAGAAAGGTTTGGAGAAGTAGGATGTGAGGTACCTCATTATGTTCATAGTGTATCCCATGTGTATGATGTTAAAATGATCATTATCCTATCCATTAGGGTTCTAAACCAAGTCTAATCACTTACCAATGATATCACATTGTGTCATACTAAGTTCTTGTAACACCTTGCCCTACCACTTCTCGCTAGGATGAAGTGATGCCTAGGATCACTAGTAATAACACAATGGAAGCATGATAAACTATAAACTCATGATGCATAAAAATACATTAAGAATAAACCACTTAATATATATAATATTAAGAAAGATTAAACTACACAAAAATCCATGCCAAATCAAAAACTAAGCATACTTTTCAATTTATAAAATTGTATATCTCTACACAAACTAAAACTTGGTATTGCTTTCACAAGATACAAAATTTAATCATCATATACATAAGAGTATAGTGAGGGTCATACAAACATGAACAGTCCATACTATTGTACACGAAAATATACATAAACTAGTCATGTAATTTTTCCCTCCTCTACTCTCTCTCTCTCTCAGTGCTCACATGCATCCCTATGGCTTCCACTTGTAATTAAACAAAGTTAGCATAAAATTGAGTGGGAAGATTTTACACTTCTACTACTAGATGGTCAACAAATGCTACACTGGAGGAGAGGAATGGGGTACAAAGAAACCTAGATCAACTATTAGTCTTGCTCATGCTCAAGTAACACATGTACATACCATATCTCACATAACACTAGCATAATAATTACTAAAGAGAATACATAGCTATCATACAATTATAGAGATAATCACTATCAAACATAATCAATCATATATTCATTACACAACTCCACAGGAATCTCCACTATCATGCCCATGCCATCATACCCACTCCACCCTATCAAACAATACATGGGACACAAAATCATAAATCAATCATAAGATATATTATTAATGCTATGATTTGCAAACTAATACCATCATATACAAAACCCATGTGGTCACTAGCATATCCACACTTAGTGTAGCATGTGAGACATTGTCATAAGTACTCATAATTAATCACTTTCCTATAGGTCTTTTATTAGTGTTTTATTTATGCAACCAGTGCTAGGATTTGTCAACCTATGACACAAAACCATTAGCCTTTTAGAGGACTAGCTATAGGGATGAACATACCTATGACACATACCAGTCGTAGGGATGAACACACCTAACACACCACCAAATTTTCAAATTGTAACCTATGTAACCCCATCCCATGAAACCTAAGAAAAAAGTTCATTGTAAATGTGATGATTGTAACCCATAATGTGCAATCTCACATACTTTATACTTTTGGGGCTAAAAATGCCTTATAAATGATCAAAGCCTCATTCCCCAAGTGAAAAAAGTCATATAGTATTTATATTTAGGCCTAGGGGGATCAAAAATGCCTTTTGGGATGCAAAAAATGGCAATTTGATTGGTTTTATGGGAGGTATACACTTTTCTACATTGGAAACACC
>MNCI01000542.1:1008821-1022961 GCA_015680685.1 Gnetum montanum | reverse complement strand
GGGTGGTTGTTGTAGATCTCACCTACCCTAGCATGGAGTACAACCTTCCTCCTTAGCATGGAGACTTTTTCTCCCCAATGTGGAGACTTCATGCTTAGCATGGAAGACTTCCCCCTAGCATGGAAGACTTATGTCTAGCATAAAAGGTCTCCCCCCTAGTGTGGAAGATCTTCCAAGCTTGGAAGACTTACCTTGAATGTGGAAGGTCCCCCCCACCCTAATGTGGAAGATCTTCCTAGCCTAGAAGACTTCCCCCCTAACGTGGAAGACTTACCTTTAGCATGGAAGGTCCCTATGCCCTCCTTTAGTGTGGAAGATCTTCCTAGCTTGGAAGAATTACCTCCAATGTGGAAGGATCTTCCTAGCTTGGAAGGCTTTCCCCCAATGTGAAAGACTTACCTTCAGCATGGAAGGATCATGTAGGGCACCATGAATTCCATTTTTTGAAGGCCCTAGGAATTCAGGGTTAAAGCTGTTGTACTAAGATTTTTGGTTTTTTAGTGATCGAATTTTTTAGCCACTATAGTTTATGGCACTAGAAGGAGGGCCTCCATTCAATTTCTACATCTAAATTAGTTTGCCCTATTGCCAACATTGCCTTTTGTTTCAAAAATCTACAATTTTGACATTAAAATCTTTAGAACCTAACTTTGCAACCCATCCCCCTATAATCAAAGCTTAGTGTGGAAGTTATAGGTGCTTGGGTTTTCAAGATTTTCACAATAGTTATGAATTTCAAGGCCAACATTGGCATCCCATTAAAATATTCGATTTTTTTTTAAATTTCTCATCTTTTGAGGGTGTTTTTCATACCCCCTACCCTAGCATGGTTGTTTGGGTTTTAGTAAAATTTCATAGCAATTGTTGGAAATTTTTAAAGCTAGCATAGGTGGGTGTTACCCTCCTAATCTAGGAAGGGTGTTACCCTACTAGATCACCCAAAATCCCCTGCTGTGAATTTTTCTCAGTAGGGTCAATGTTGCTAATTCTCATAAAAAAAAAACCTCACCTTTGTAAAATCAAAGTTTCCACTTTGATTTTTCAACTAAAATAATACTTTACAAAAATTTCCTCCTACCCCCCCTCCCCCACCCCCCTTTATCAATGTTGGAATAGGAAGATGTGAGATCCCCCTATCTCACCCCCTTCTTTCCCCCTACCACACCCAGTGTAGAAGGTAGCTAGGAAGCCAACATGGGTGAACTTTGTTACAACCTTTTCACTGTTTCATTTTTGGTAAAGTGGTACAACCCCCCTTACCCCTCACTTAACATTTACATTGAGTGATTCATTTTGGCTATTTTTATCATTTTTTTGACCTTTTGTGTAACTAGGAAGCCTAGTGTGGATGAGGCCTAGTATTACCTTTTCCAGCTTTTCATTTTTGGTAAAGGGGTATACCCCCCTTATCCTTTACTTACCATTTATAGTAAGTGACTCAAATTGACTATTTTTATAATTTTTTTTGTAGTTAGAAAGCTAGAAGTGCATGGAGTGTGATATCCCCTCTTTTTATTTTTAGTAAGGGGATATACCTCCTTTGGCAACTGCTTACTATTTATAGTAAGTAACCCATTTGCAGTCATTTTTGGCTCTTTTAGCCATTTTAAAATTCCAAATGCTAGAATTTGCACTTTTTCCATCTTTTGTAACCTTTTCAAGCCATTTTCATCATCATAATCATGTGTTTTAGCCAATCAATCGTATTACCTCTCAACTTAACAAACATGGTATTTAGCCAAGATGTAGTTTGTGTTTATGACTTGAAAGATCTTGCAGTCATAGAATGAAGGTAATTGCTTAGGTAAAGGGGCAAGAGCCTAGATTTAATAGTTATTAATGAGGAATTCTACAAATTCCTCTATGCTAAGATGCAAGTTGGTCTATTGATACTATGCTCCAAATTTGATGCTAAGCATTAATTTTAAATTATACGCTAGGATGGGAAAGAATACATCCCATCCACTTATGACCAAATCCCCCTCTTTGACCTCTATGCACAAATGCTCACAAAACTAATAGAGGTTGATGAGTTTAGTGAAGGAATTAGCTCAGAGGATTGTCAAGAGGAAAAAGAGGAGTTTGAGGTTGAACATGAGCTAGACACCTTCATTAGGATTCTTTTCCAATCTTTGGCTTTTCAAAAAACCACATCCAACTCCACATTTCTTGCCTCATAGATGAAAAAAACCCCTTAGCCCATCTCTCCCTCTATCCATTCTACCATGTTTGGGTCCACACCCATCATTTCCACACATTGGACACAACTGATGTCCTAATCCACTTCCTTATTCTCATCAGTACCCTTTGCCACACAACTTAACTTCGTTCACCCAACCATGGTGATGTATAACTCACTATCTCCCTTTAACATACCAGTGGGACCCTCATTGGGATCCCATGCAACACAAGCATCTCATACCTCACTTGTCCTCTTTGTGCCTCAATTTCTTACACAAACATCTTTCTCCTTGTTTAGCCCACCTATGACCACCATAACCTAGCCTGTCCCTTTGATACCATAATGTATTGCAAAGTTAGAAGCCCCTCAACCACAACTCTCACAACTTCTTCCTCAACCATCAACATAAGCACCACAGCCCATGGGGATTCCCCAAGGCCTGGATTAAGCCTTCCAAATGATCCAAGACTTTAACGAAGAGCTACGAAAACTCAAGGCTAACACAACTCAGATGGTCAAGGTTCTAGATTTCTATCAAGGTTATCCTATAAGCCCTATGGTGCCTTAAGTAACCTTGCCTATAGGCTTGCCTATCCCAAACTTCACTAAATACAATGGTGAAGGGGATCCCAACACACATATGGTAATCTTTCAATCTGAGTGCCTCTTTCTACAAGCTCGGCCTCATAAGATATTGAGCATTTTCCCCATGTTCCTCAAAGGTAAGGCTCTAGATTGGCATTGAACCTTGCATAGAGGCTCTATCTCTTCCCTTGAGGACCTGATTAGCCAATTTTTCAACTACTTTAGATACACTTTAAGTGAGATGTTACATTAAACCAAATAATGAAAGTGAGGTAGAAACCACTTGAACTAGTCAAAAGGTTCATTGAAAGGTAGAACTCAACACTCAATGAAATCGCAAAGCTTATTACTAAAACCCACCTCTTGATTATCTACAAGGAAGCTTTAAATAACTTTATCAGGTTAAAGTTATACTACTTAGAGCCTTGGTCACTAAGCCAAGCCTTCTCACAAACCAAGAACATTAAGGAGGAAACTGAAGTAAATAATGACCCAACCTATGTGGCCTAAAAAAACCAACATGTAAGAAGGGATAACAATAGGACTAAACAAGAACATACAACTATGGTCGCAGTAGCAAAAGAGCCAAAATAGGTAAAGAGGATGGGATCACCACCATGCAACACATCACCTGATTCATCACAACCTTCCACTTCCTACATCTCAAATCAGTCAAGACCAAACTTTGGCTAGAAGGATAGGTCTTACTATACTAGGTTGCCTATGAAGCACTTTGAGCTTCTAAAATAGTTGCTTAAAGACAATCATATACAATAGAAGCAACTATCTAAAGAATCTCGTAATAGGTACAATTGTCTTTATGACATAGCTAGAGATCGAATGATAGCCACAAAAGACAATCCTAAGCTACCAAGGTACTTCAGGTTAGATAGGTATTGCCATTATCATCAAATGATTGGTCATGACACCATTTTTTACCTAGCATTAAAGGATGACCTCTAGAAGATGATAAATCATAGAGAGTTAGTAGTGAATGAGCCCAACTCTCCAAGTGCTAACAACAACTCCGATACCTTGGCCTCATTCATAGAAACTAAATGGTTTAATCCTCCTAGGGAACTATTTTTCATCAAAGTACTAGCACAATCCTGAAGCATAAAGCCTAGAGAGCCATCTTTCATATGGGTATCACCTCCCTAGCCCCTAAGTAGCCTTTCATTACATGTGTCCCCCCTTTAGTGGCTTCAACATCATAACATAATTGATGAGTTGCTAATCCATTAAAGCCTTGGGAACCATTTGTTATTTGGGTCCCTCCACCTTCAACAAGTAAGCCTATTGATGAGTGGTGAGGTACCCCTACACTCAACCATATGAATACAAGCGTTACATGCGTGTTTCGGTCGAATTCCACAAACTAAGTGCCTACACACCTTATGGAACACTTAAGGTTAATCAATCATTGTCTTCCCAAGCTCACTTGTATTTGTCACGGTTGTATGGTTAAGTGAACTTGAGGTACATGATTTTTATATCTTTTATGTTTTATCGCCTATGCTAATGAGGGAAAGGGTGAAGAGACTAAGTAACTAACTTTAACTAACTAAGTTCTAATTCCTAGCATCAGCATCTGTTCCCACTTGCCGTTCACACCCTAAACCAATGCAACCTTCTGGGACTACCAAATGCTAGTCGTTACTGGGATTACCAAGCATAACGCACATGCTCGAAGTGGTCGTACTAAATGCACTTAACTATGGGAGAAGGGTTGAGAGAGATTTAATTACTAATAAAGCATTTAAATGATGAACAATAAATAACAGTAATTAAAGTTCTATTTAGCTTAGTCCATGCACTGCAAGGTTTATCCAAAAGCTTGTCTTTATTTTTGTACACAAACTTGTGCTTAGGTACAATATTTTCTTGAATAAAGATTTGTTCACTTTGGGACTCCTATTGTGGGCACATGGAAAATATTCTAACTCTGGAATGGAAAAATGGCAAGAGTTTGGCTACGGTCTAGATCTAGATGGAGAAACAAGGGAGAGTTGCCTCTTATTTATAGATTTGGCAGCGCACTGTGAGATCGCATTTGCGATAAACGTGATATCGCATACACAATATTGCAACCCATGCGATACTGCATCCCATCATACCCCCATGACTAAATAAAAACTCGTCCTCAAGTTCCTTACAAAATATTGGGAAGGTATGGGATTATTGACGTGAATGGAACTAATGGTGAATGGGATGACATGTAAACGGATCATCATTACAGAACATGACAAAACTGGTGTTCATGACAACAAGAGTGAACACTTTATACATTTGACATTAGGCCTTATTTGGCAGTTGAGAGAGAAGAGAGAAGAGAGAAGAAGTCTGTTGCTGCCAATGCTAAGATTGCACCTTTCGTTGTCTATTCATAAGCACACCATCCATCTCGTTCCTTGCATAGCTACTTCAACACCGATCCATTCCAAGTGTTCCCTCCAGATCCAATCCATTGTTGTATGATTGCCATCTGCACACACAACACAGTCTTTATATTAGCAAGGGTAAATGAATCACAATGCAGTTGATACCTTGCTTTGGTGAAAGGTCCATTGGTTGGGTTGTGGTATGGATAATATGGGTTTGGAGATATAATAGTGGTGACTACCGAAGATGTAGGGGTTAGGAGAAAATCAAAAAATTGGGTCAGGACCCTCATGACTAAGAGCGAACCTTCGGTAGTAATAGAATGGAGAAAGAAAAGGAATAAGAAAGATGGAGAAAAAGAGACAACTGTAACATCGATGAAATGGATGTCAAAGATGGAAATGAAAAAAATAGAGTTGATTGCAAAAATGTTAAGGGAAGGAATTTAACTGGTGCACCAAATAGGAATGCCATTACATCCTCCCCAAAGCAGGCTCATGTCCTTAATGCCCTGACAAACCCACATTCAAAGAGTCCATAGGCTCTAGGAATGTCATTTGGAACAAGAGTTAAAGTCTTAACCACAAGAGTTTACTAAAAAGAAAACGATGCATCAACCAAAATATACACTAATGATACAATCGGCAATGAGGTGAACAATGGAGAAGGAATGATGGAAAGAAGAGGATGGAATGGAATCTCAAGAACAAGGTGATGTACAACCCCTTATGTATTGAATGGTTAATGTGACTCAGTAGATCCCATTCCAAGTCTGGGCTCAAACAAACCACATCTAGTGACTTTTCATTAATGCATTCGGCCAATTCATCCACTTGAAGTAACAAGAATGCATTCTCCAAAGAGCCACTACCATTCCGACGAAAAAAAAGATGAGAAGATAGGAAGTGAGAAGGGCCTTGGTTAGAGGGAACATGTTTATTTTAGTTCCATAACTAGTGCTTGTAGCCCAAATGATTATTTTGTCTAAGGGGTGTGCTTTGAATTCTCACTGTGTTTTTTGTTTTTGTTTTTTTCATGAAAACCACACCATGCAAAGACTTATTATTTTTATTATTATTCACTCAGCTTCCCGATAATTGGGTAACGTCGAAACGGTAAGAAAACTCAAGAAGAAAAACATCCAAGCACTCAACAGAATGGCCAACACAAATGCATCAAGTTCCCTTGAAGCCACACCTTTTTCAATCCTTGAGTCCTTCCTTAGTTTGAGAAAAGCCTAGTCACCGATTCGTTTAAAGTTCTTATTATTTTGAAGAAAGGGACTATACAGTTTCAAACGAAGAGAGACCATAGAAATTTATGGATGCACGAGTGATGTGGACTCATTGCCTGTCATATCAAAAGAACCATACCTTAGTATCAACATCATAACTTAAAGGTAAAAACCAAACATTAGCAATTAATGAAAAATAGTTCATACCATCTCTGGAGCACTTATTAAGTGAAAAATTTAATGAAATGGATGAGACACACACACACACACACAAAGAAATGAAAAAGTATAAATGATGTTGTAAAACAAAAACAAGAAAAGTTAAAGAAATTGTAAAAATAAAAATGTGTAAAACAAAAATTTAAAAGAAACTGAGGGCCTCAATTTATTAGCATAGGTGGCCATCTCCCCCATGACTGAATTGAAAGGGAGAGATCCAAAATAATGAGTGTTTGTTTGAATTCCTTAAAAGTGTCCAACTTCTCCCAATTGATGGTTTCAGGTTAAGGGTTGGAAGTTGGCGACGCTCATAGTCCAATGTATCTATGCTTTCATTGTGGGTGCAAGTTGTTCCCCCAGTTCATTCCATGCATGTTGGTGGGCTACTCTCTTGATTAGATGTCAACCACTGGGTGTTCTCTTGTTGTGTGGTTGCCACATATAGGCACCTTTGTATATGAGTTTCTTGGGCACACCAGTTTCATGCAGGAGATGCTGAGCATTCCTCCATGTCATCACCCTCTGAGTCACTGTATGTGATGCATGGAACTTTCTTCTTCTCGATCTTTCCATAAATGTTTTCCTTAGATATATCCAAGGAAAGATCATGAATTCCTAGGCATGCGTTGATGGTGCTGAGCCATGCCATTCCCATTATAATTGGGAAGTCCCCTTTATTACTGTTGACTTCTATCACCAGGAAATCATCCAGGTATGACCAACCACACACAGTGGTAATAATGTCCTCCACCAATCCCAAGGGAATGGTGATGGACTGCTCTACCAGCTCTAGTTGAATATTGCTCTTCTTGAGTGGAGGCAGGTTCCAGGATTTATACATTTCTCGTGAGATTAAGTTAACTTCGAAACCTGAGTCAAGAAGAGCCTTATGAGGTTCATTCCCAGTGACTTGGAGGTAGATTAAGGAACTTCCAGGATCAAAGAGTTTCTTGGGAAGGTGGCCTACCTTGTTCCAGTCAATAACGGTATGTGTTAACATAACCGTATGCGTTGAGCTCTGTTGTTGGTTTGAAGGGAGCTCCAAAGCCTTAATTGTTGGAGGAGTGGTCATAGACTCAACCGCTTATGGTTGTGAGAGTTTGTTTGGGCTTTTGGTTCTGAAGAAAGGTCTTCTCTTTGTGCTATTGTTAGAACTAGTAACAGGTTGAAGATTTACAACTCTCGTAGCATTACGTTGCTGCGGTGGAGTGGGGAGTTCCCCTTGCATCATTGGAGCGGGTGGTAGTGGAACTATTGGAGTAAGAGATGCAGCTAGATTTGGAGGATGGTATGCTTGTGGGTTGTCTTTTCCAGGAGAGGGAGTCTTAAAATACTCCCAAACTTGGTAGTCACGTTGTGGGTTGCATGACCCATGGAGTCACTTGGAGAAACCGACTGCTGCACATAATAGCCGTATGGATCTGGTTGTCGGTAAGGGTATTGTTGTCTCGGCGGTGGCATCCCCGATGAATTTGGGTATTTCTACTGCTGGTGTTGCTCGATGGGTTGTGGTGGAGTTCCACTTGGATAATATGTTAACGGTTGGTGGAACTATCTTGGGTTACCTTGGGGATAAGGTAACCTTTGGGGTGCCTGTCGTTTGTTAAGTCTTGGGTTGAGTGCATACACCCCAGACTCCTGTAGATGTGAGATTATTGGGCAACATCCCTTAGAATGGTCATATTGGTAGATCTCACATCCACCATCATTGTCTGTATTAGAGTCCACAACCTCATCGGTGGTCATCATCTTTCCCTTACCCTTGTTACGTGCAGGGTTTGAATCTCTCCTCTTTTTCTTATCCTTGTCACTACTTCGTTCCTTAGACTCTTCAAAGATTTTTAAAATAGTTTAGAATCTACTATCTAAGGAGTCCCACATTTGATCTACCTTAGCCAACACTTCAGTTGTTAGCATTTGAAGTGACAAGGTTTTTCTATTCATCAACTCTTCAAATGGTGACTCATCCTCTTCCTCACAGAATCTTACTCCCTTCTTTCGGAGGGAAGGATAGTGGTTATATTCTTTTGCACTTTCTCTTTTCCATAGCTCCCCTTCTTCTTTAGCTACATGCTCCAACAATCTATGCACTTCATGGGACCTAAGTTCAGATAATCTCCCTTGGGCATATGTTCCAAGGGTTCTCCTAGTTTTGTGTCTTAGCCCATCTACAAGGTGGCGGAGTTGATCTCGTTGTGCATAGCCATGGCCCAGGCAACGATGTAGTAATGCATAATATCGGCCCATGGTAGAATCCAAGGGTTCGTGAGTACCTTGCTTCCATCCTTGGATCTCCTTACACAAGTTGGACACTCTGGAGTACATTTGATATTTATCGTTGAATAACTCTAACATTGTACTCCATCGTCTAATAGATTCCGGTTCTAAGGATTGGTACCAACTTTTTGCTTCTTTGATGAGTGTCCTAGGAAACAACTTTAGTTTCTACCACTTGTTTTCAATATTTTGCAAGGCACATGCATCATGGAATGCCTGTAAGTGGTTTTGTGGATCAGCGTTGTATCCTCAATCAAATCGGGAGATGTTATTCATGTCCAGTATTTTGATTGGGCTATCTTTTTGATGCCTTGTAGGTATCCTCACAACCTCCATAATATCTAACATACTCCGGGTTGCTAGTAGGGGTTCATCGTTGTCATCTCTTTCATGATGTCTATGGTGCCTACATGGTTCCCTACTTTTCCTTCCATGCCTTGACTCTCTAGAATGCCCTCGTCCTCGTTCTCGACTCTCTCATCGAGGGTTCTCATTATGCTCACCCTTATCCTCATAGTTGTGTTCCTTGTGGTTGCATCCTGATGTGGAAGGAGAGGGTGAATGATGCAATGAAGGTGGAGAAGAAGGGGAACCATCGCCATGACGATGTTTCTTACCTTCTCTCTGGTGGCTACAGCCTTGATTGTGATGATGATCAGAATGCCTGCCCTTGTCATGTGTTTGTGCTCCCTCAGTGAACACTTGGTGTTCATGGGGATTAGAACTAGGATTGTGAATTGTGGAGTGTAGGTTCTGATACCCCATCTCTTTACCATTGTTAGGAGGGGGAACATCATTTTGTGGAGAACCTATTGAAATAGGTTCACCACCCTTGATTTCGCTTATGAAGGGTGAACTGTTATGGGGTCCCTTGCCCTTCATCGATGTATGGTAACTCTCCTACCACGAGTCCCTTAAATGTTGCACCGCTATGGGATGGTAATCCCTTGTGTCATAGTCACATGCAATGTATTCAACGTATAGTTGCGTCATGTCTATTTGTGTAAGAGCATGAAGGATCATGTTAGGGATTGCATGATTTGGGGGTAACACTATGTTACCTTGCAAATCTCACCAACACAGTTGTTCATCTTGATGGAGGATAAAGGTAAAATTGGGTACGTACTCATTGTGATGAGTATACACGACCCAATACTCTTGGGGAACTGATGGATTTTGGTTATGTGTGTTAGACTACCGATGATCTCTTGTGTGATCCCTAGGTGGTGAAGTGCTTTTATGAGAAGAAGAAGACATTATTTATCCTATCGGTGTGCTATTGATTGTTGTTTAAATTTTCTTTTGATTAACCCTAAGGGTTTGTTTAAGCTTCCCAATGATGTGGATGATTTCCTATGTTCTACTTAGCACACAAACAACTTAGTCCCTACCAATGGTGCCAATGATGAGTGGCGAGGTACCCCTATGCTCAATCATACAAATATGAGCGTTACACGCACGATCTGGTCGAATTCTGTAGACTAAGTGCTTACATGCCTTATGGAACACTTAAGGTTAATTAATCGTTTTCTTCTCAAGCTCACTTGTATTTGTCATGGTTGTATGGTTAAGTGAACTTGAGGTACATGATTTTTATATCTTTTATGTTTTATCGCCTATGCTAATGAGGGAAAGGGTGAAGAGACTAAGTAACTAACTTTAACTAACTAAGTTCTAATGGCTAGCATGAGCATCTATTTCCACTTTTCGTTCACACCTTAAACCAATGCAACCTTCTAGGATTACTAAATGCTAGTCGTTACTGGGATTACCAAGAGTAACGCACATGCTTGAAGTGGTCGTACTGAATGCACTTAACTATGGGAGAAGGGTTGAGAGATTTTTAATTACTAATAAAGCATTTAAATGATGAACAATAAATAATAGTAATTAAAGTCCTATTTAGCTTAGTCCATGCACTGCAAGGTTTATCCAAAAGCTCGTCTTTATTTCTGTACACAAACTTGTGCTCAGGTACAATATTTGCTCAAATAAAGATCCATTCACTTTGGGACTCTTACTGCAGGCACATGGAAAATATTCTAACTTTGGAATGGAAAAATGGCAAGAGTTTGTCTACGGTCTAGATCTAGATGAAAAAACAAGGGAGAGCCACCTCTTATTTATAGATTTGGTGGCACACTGCGATATCACATATGCGATATTGCGTCCCATCACCTATAATAATCTATGACCAAAGTGCATCTATAGTGGTCTAAAACTTTGAGGTTAGCAAGAAACCATCATCACAATAGTAATGAAAGAAATCCATGACCAAACCAACAAATAATCCCACTAAAAGTAGCCAACCAAGACCTACACTAAGATCAATTGCACCCATGGACAAGGGATCCAAGGCACATACATTGCAACGCAAGCTACAAACCCAAGAGAGAATGCAGGAGGTTAGAACTACTAAAGCCGAAACCTCACAAGCTAAGAGAAAGAACTTCCATGCAACCATGGAATAAGCCAAATGGTCCCTTAAGCAAAAGAACACATCATCAAACTTATAAAAACTGATCATGACTTCTCTAGCTCATAGGAACGCACTAGCTCAAGTGTTTACCTCTATCTCTATGAGTAGAGACATGCCAACCAACAAGAAATCAATTTTCTCTATCATTGATCAAGCTTCAGTTATGAAAAATGGGCATCAATCCATGCTCAGCTTTCATGACAGTGAAGTAAAGATTGACTCTTGAAATCGAGGAGTGCTATTCATCTATCTCCTTATCACCATATGTGTTGGTAGATACAAGGTCCATCGTGTTCATGTGGATGATGGGGTAACCATAAATACGGTATCATATTCTATTGTTAACAAACTAGGCCTAACTGAGAACATCCAACCAACCACCACCTAAGCACTTAAGTCATTTAATGACTCACAAGTAGTAGTGTAAGGTTCCATCACTTTGGATTTTGCAGCAATGAGTAATTTCCCACATCCACCAACTTCCTATTGGTTGAAGAGACACTTAGTTTCAACTTGATCTTGGGAAGGCCATGGTTAGAGAAGCTTCAAGAAGTTTCATCTCCTATAAATTATGAGATTCACTTGTCATATGAGGGTGGGAATATTGTGATATGTAGGGATAACATGTCTCTACCTTTGGTTAATTTTGTCAACATTGATCGAGGTTCAGAAGTGGAGTTTCAAGGGAAGACTCTTGACACTCAGAATGGGGCCAACGACAATGCAAATAACACCAAGTCTGTGATTCTAAATGATCGATAAATATGGATGTAGGTGACCATGCTAAAAAAGAGAGATGGTGAGTGTAAGATTATGCAAAATGGATTTGTTGATTTGTTGAGGATTAAACAATAATTTCCAAGTATAAATGTCATACTCTCTCTTGCTAAGGATCTTCTATTCACTTTCATAGCATTGTACCATGTTTCACTGTTGATTTTAGCCTTATACGCTCTCTCGAGAACATCTCATACTTACTAGGCAAGTATAGATCAAGGCCTACCATAGCCTTAAACTAGCAATCCCATGGTCTGCTAAGACCTTAAATTGGCACATTGGCCTCATAAGGCCTAAAATTAGCAACCTTATGACCTTCCAGGGCCTAAAACTAATGAGCATAACAATGTCTTAATTTTTCCCTTATACTAATTGATGAGACGCGATATGCACAAGCCGCGATATCGCGTCTTCCCCTACGATATCGTGTACGTGATATCGTAGTCTGCCACCAAATCTATAAATAAGAGGCGGCACTCCCCTCATTTCCCAATCTTGGCTAGAAGTAGTGAAGCTCTAGTAGTTTGATCACTCCAGAGTTAGATTAATTTCCCATGTGCCCGTAGTAGGAGTCCTAGAGTGAACGGCTCTTTATTCGAGAAACTTTGTACCTGAACGCAAGTTGTGTACAACAATAAAGATGAACTTGATTGGATAAACCTTGTAGTGCATGGATAGGATTTTATCTATTATTATTTATTGCTTTCCTAGAATGCGGTATGAGTATGACTTGATTACGAGCATCTAAGGATGTGTACGGCTAGTCAAGGAATCAGCTGCTCGTCGCATGCGGTATGAGTACGACTTGATTACGAGCATTGAGACTACTTGGTAACCTAGTAGCGTGTTCTAGGATCTACGCTTGGTAATCCCAGTGGTAGTCCCAGTGTGTATGGCTAGTCAAGGAATCGGCTACTCATCGCACTTAGGCTAGACGTGGGGTAAGTACAGCTTGGCTACGAGCACCTACGGGTGTGTACAGCTAGTCAAGGAATCAGATGCTTATCACACTTAGGCTAGTTAGGTGCCTCAGTATGACCACTTCGAGCATGTGCATTATGTGTGGTGATCCCAGTAATGATTAGCGTTTGGTAGNCCTGAAAAGACCAAAAAAATCATATACCTTGGACTTACTTAACCATACACTGTGACAACAACAAGTAAGTCTGGGAAGACAACAAATGATTAACCCTAAGTGTTCCATGGGGCGTTTAGGCATTTAGTCTGCGGAGTTCGACCAGATCGTGCGTGCTACGCTCGTTTCATATGGTTGAGTGTAGGGGTACCTCGTCACTCATCACTAATGTTGTGGCCAATTTATCTATTAGCTACATTCACAAATGTTATATTTTACTTACTAGTTTTGTTGTATATCCTTGTAACCTTTACCATTTATTTTTACATGAACATGTGAAAGATAGAAAACCATAAGAACATAGATATAATTAAAATTTATGGTCCAAGGGTAGTTTAAGAGAGATAATGACACATCATTATCGTCAAGGGAGGGACTAAGGACACATATGTCTCATGAAATATCAAAAGATGCTACATCATCATTGCAAATCCCCTTAATCTTAGGATTTCATGATGTTGATAATTGCTTTGCATAATGGAAGCACCTTAGCAAGAATGAAGAAAATTGTTATATAGGGTAACATTCCATTAGAAAAGGAGCTAAGCATAGGACCCATTTACTAAAAAGGTAAAGGTATTGAGCTCCCCATCACAAGGGATACTAGAAAATGTCATGTAGCCATTGAAACTATTTAAGGTTTAGATGCCAGTCCTTTATATCCAAGAAACTCATTTTTACATAATACCATAGCATACAGGGAATGAGAATAGCTAGTAGTCAATTTGAAATTTGCATACAAATTTTGAACCATTTCATGGGTATTTGCATATTTAGACTAATTCATATTGGTATAATAAACGTCAATTATTTTCAAATGCTTGTTTGTCTCTATGTTTTGGTTTTAGTAGCGTTCAATTATTTACATAA
>MNCI01000542.1:957454-1008196 GCA_015680685.1 Gnetum montanum | reverse complement strand
AATAATTAAAACTAAGTGAATGTTGCAATGATGAAGTAATCTCAATCTTTATTGCTGATCATGTGCGTGTCTAAGTACGTCACACTCAAATAAAGGTTCCATACAATTACAAGCATCACATTGTGGGCATGCACTTGGGAGAATAATCTAACTCCTATGGAAATAAACTGCAAGAGCTTCCCTACAATTAACCCAAAAGATACCTAAGTGTAGGGGGTGCATGCTTATTTATAGCTAAAAATAGACTTTACGTAAACAGGGCCATGTCGATGCATGGGTGGATGCGTCAACGAGGCTACATATATGGGGCCCCATATACACAACATAGTTAATGCAGCCCTGATATCGAGGGTCCGATAATAGGCGTCTGATATTAGGACTCATCAGATAATAGGGCCCTAATAACAGGGCTCCAATATATGCACCTGGTTAACAAGGGTCCAATATTAGCACTTGGGAAACCATGATTCATCAATAATAATAATAAAAATAATGATAAAAATAAAAGTAAAAATTTTCAAGGCCATGTAGCCTATGAAATGGGTTGGCCTACCCAAGGTTGCAAGGTCCTTGGGAGTGGCCATATAGCCCCATAGTCAGGGTAGTTTTACCTTGCATCTTCTCCTTACCCTTCCTCTCTACCAGCCTACACTATCCTTTCATCTACTCATCATAGCATCATCCTCCTATTATTCACTTGTATCCTAGCTTACCCTCCTTACAACCTCTTGTTTCCTATTACCTTTTCCACTATTGAGGGAAGTATTGTCCTTATGTTGAGGGTTGCACCCTCAGATAAGCAACGTCACCCTCTAACGCCACCCTCTAACGCCACCCATCATCTAATGCCACACCATCCCAACTGCATTGCCACTTCCCATACCACCCACCATCCTTTCTACATAGTTACTTGAAAAACCCTTGCCATCCACCACCCTTCTTTGACTCACCACCATGCAAGTTAGGCCACTACCACCACTGTATCATTTAGCCTACCTTGCCACCATGGGAGTGAGTCAACCAATCCTTCTGGAAAAGCATAGTGATGAGAGCTACTAGTGATGCTGCCTTCTCTATGATTGCCTACCTTCTACCAAGCAGCTATGCTACTAGTGCCACACCATTCTATTACCATCAACCACATGTTACCATGTGATCCCTACCTCATGGGCCACCACATCCATGCCGTGGAAAGCCTACATCCGCTATGGTGCACAATATATATATATATAACCCTATTAACTATTTATCAAATTTAATACTTGGTGGCCTAGCTCTACTTGACCTACCACATTTAAAATAATTTTAACTCTACTTTACATTATTTTACTAAATTTGACTCCTAACTACCATGTTTATTACTCTATCTTAACAATATATCACCCCTTATACATACCACGCTTGTTATCACTTATATGAATCTTTACTTCCTGTACATACTATTGCTCTTCATGCTATACATTACATATACACATATACTTCTATTTTATATTATTAGCCAATCACTTTATCTATACATGCTTATACTAGTTTCCATCTCTATATTTTACTTCCCTATAAGCGTATATATCATGTCTTTAATACGATGCTCTGAATTATACTCACATCCTACATTCTACCTATTACTACCTATTTTTATATGTTTCCTATCATGTCTTTACTATATAATTATATATTTATACATCATAGCAACTCTAACCACATCATTAATTTTCTTATTTATTTATATATAGATTATATATAAATATCCTATTAATCTTTTTTTATATTTATTTTACATCATGTCTTTATTTGACAATATCTTATATTATGTCTAGTCCCTCAACATACTACTCAACACCCTTGCTATCATTCAATACATAATAATTTCATCTACTTATCTCTGTATATTCACACCACAACCCTCTAAGGCCTAAAACTAGGAAAATGTATCCATGTTTGATCTTGTATAATCCTAAATTCATGCATTGTAACCTCATTGATCCTATTTAGATGCTTGTATGGCCTTTGTTTCAACATTTTGTCTCATCTATGCACTATTACCATAGTATCTTTCATTAATGTTAGCATTACTCTACTGGTCCTATCAATTTTTATCATTTTTTTTATACAGGTGCCACTTGATGTGCTTATGTTATCATGCAGGGATGAGCTAAGAGGATGAGAATGCAAACTTGATTAGCCTTTAGGCCTAAATAAACCCCTCTCATGATGTTGTTAGGACAAGTTGACCCTAATCTTAAGACCTTTAAACTATTGTACTCTAGCCCCTTGAAGTAGCCTGACTATCATTAACCTTGAAGCCAAAAACATCATAGAGGGTTTCTTAGCTGAAATTCCCATAAAGACCACAATGATGAGGAGAAAAAAAATCAATCCAAGTTCCTCATCAAAACTTAAACTTTCTCAAGATCACATCAAGCCCTTGTTATGCAACATTAAGGCCATCATATAGCCTTGATTATGCCTAATAGTCACATGTTTGTTTGTAGTGTTGTTTATCATTGTTGATGGGTTGCAACGAATGACTAGCATTGATAACTTTGATGATCTACAATGAGTGAGCTTGTATGACATATTTTGCATGACAAAGAAGCATTACCATGGCCTTTTGAGGCCTTAATCTGACAACATGGTCCACTAAAATCTTAAATTGGCACCATGGCCTACCATGACCTTAAATTGAAAACATGGCCTTCCATGGCCTTAAAATGGCAGCATGGCTCACCAAAGCCTTAGACTAGCAACATTGGTGACTTGGGAAGCTTGATTTTCTTCATCATTTTACATGGCCTTATGCATTGTAATGTGACAATGTGCTTTCTTTCCTTGGTTTTCTTGTCCTCTTAGAGTTGTGCTTGCAGGGTGAAACTTGAAGTCATTGTGGAGGTGTAATTTATCATGGTAACAAGTCATCACGTGACCTTAATGTGAAATATTTAGTGAGTTTTTCAGGTTAATCCTCCAGATACCAACAAAGAGGGGCCAACGAAACACCACCAAATTTACATGTTGTAACCTTTGTAACCACATCGCATGAAACCTGAGGTAAAACTTCATTGTAAATGTAAGAATTGTAATCCATGAGGTACAATCTCACATACTTTATATTTTTGGGGCTGAAAAATGCCTCATAAGTAGTTAAAGCCTCATCCCCCAAGTGTAAAAGGTCACATTGTGTCTATATTTGGGCTTGGCCTTAGGGGGGTGGGGGTGGTGTTGAAAATACCTTTTGGGATGCCAAAAATGAAAATTTTATGGATTTTATGAGGAGTAGATACTTTCCTATGCTGGACACACCTATAGGGGATAGATCTCACCTACCCCTAGTGTGGAGGGGTATAACCTTCCTTCTTAGTGTGAAAACATTTTCTCCCTAGTGTGGAAACTTCATGCATAGCATTGAAGACTTCCCCCTAGCATGAAAGGTTCCCACCCCACTCTTAGCATGGAAGATCTTCCTAGGTTGGAAGACTTACCTCCAACGTGGAAGGTCCCTCCTTCAGTGTGAAAGATCTTTCCAGCTTGAAAGACTTCCCCATAGTGTGGAAGAATTACCTCTAGTGTGGAAGGGCCTCCCCCTCGCCCCTTAGTATGAAAGGTTCCCCCCTCAACATGGAAGATCTTCTTAGCTTGGAAGACTTACCTCCAGCATGGAAGGTGCCCCCCCTCCAACATGGAAGATCTTTCTAGCCTAGAAGACTTACTTCCACTGTGGAAAATCCCTTCCCCCCTCTTCAACGTGAAAGATCTTATCCTAGTGTAGAAGCAATCCTCCTAGTGTGGATGTCATCTTTGTATTACTATTTTTAGTAAATGGAATGATCATGGGGGTATGATGCTTACTATATATGGTAACACCCCAAATTTTAACACTTACCCCGACTTGAAACGTAATAGAAATTTGCAGCCAATTTGTAGCTACAATAATAGGTTCCACTTCATTGCAACTCACATACTTTGGCATTTTTGGCAAGCATTTTTACATTTAAGAGCTTTGGACACACACAAAGCCTCTTGAATCCGTAGTGTGGAATCCCATTTTTGAGAAATTGTTATCCTCCATAGCAATTATTACCCTCCATAGCCATTGTTACATACCCATAGCCATTATTACATCCCCCTTATAACACCCCTTGTAGATCTGGTGCAAGGAGTAGCAAAGGTTCAAAAGCATTAGGAGTTTTAGGGCATCCAGATCATGGTAGAATAGACTCAAAGCCCCTACCAAAGTGAACCTCCTTGTTCCCAAGCACATTTTTGTACACAATCTCTAAACTCTCTTTGTTTTTGGTGAAATAAAGTTTATAGTTTTTGTTTGTGTATGAATTAGATCTATTATTTTATTTTTAGTACATTTACATTTTCAGATCTATAATCGTATTTGCATTTTTATTATTTTGTTTACCCTTCTCTAAGTCCTTGGGTGATTTATCATACTGTCCAGGGAACCCTGAATTCCATTTTTTGGAGGCCCTGGGGATTCATGGTTAAATTTATTGCACTGAGATTTTCAGTTTTTCAATGATCAATTTTTTCAGTCGCTATAACACCAATGTTCTTCCACCCTCAAGATGAGACTTGAAACAAGAGCTTCACTATTGCATCATAGTGGGGGTCAATCCATAACTACCTCCAAGGTGCCTCATCATTGATTGGTCCACACTTTTATGCTAGCATCACCTACCAAGGATCACTACAAGCATCATTTCGCCAGGCTAGCTTAAGCCAACACATGCTACAAGTATCATAGATCTAAAAGAAACATAACATGACCACATATATCCACACCTAACAGTTATATTTATTTTATGAAACCAATACCAAAACTTGATAAAATAAAAATTTTCACTACAAACATATTTCATATACTACATATAATTCCATAAAAATGACCACTATTATAACCTCTAAGATAATATATACCCAAAGAGAAAAACCAATTCCTTGATTAGAAAGTACTTCCCAAGATGATCCCAATGATACTAATTTCACCTAAATTGAACTCCTAGAAGCAAAGCTATGTGTGTTTAAAGTTTAATTACTAAATAATAAATAATAATATTTAATTATAGCTTATAATAATCAGAAATCCTAAATATTCCCGTGCAACAACATGCTCATAAAATATAATATTCTAATCATGTTAGCTCATCAACATCATATCTAATATTCCACAAGTCTACATCATTTCATATATCACATATTTATTAATAAAAAATTTACAACCAAAATCATAAAATATTAAGAAATTTTTCCAAAATCAAATTTTTAAGTATCTACCCCACATGCCCACATCCCATGATCATATACATTAATCTGGCATAAAGATACATAGAAAATGTTAAAGACAACACATTAATTAAAATTTTTGTAGTAGAAAGTTCAAAACAAATATAAAATTCTCAAAAATCTAGCAAAACTCTATTTTGTTCCAAACATGGTCCTATACCCACATGGATACAACCATAGTAATCCCAAATCTTGGTTCAAAGCAAGATAAAATCTACTTGCAAGCCAACAATCTAGAGAAAGTGTTGAAGAAAAGAATATGAAAAAAAAATGAGGAACATATTCAAATTTCATTTTTTGTTTTTTGTGAAATAATAAGAAAAGGAAACAAAAACTCAAATTCTTTTGGGGCACGAGACAGTGTTTTACTTTTGGTGGTGGCTAAAATAAAAGAAAGGTGGTGGTGCTTTTTCTTTCTTTCCTGAGAATAATGTATAATGCACATTATACATCAAAGTTTCCTTTTATTTTTTTTACTTGCATGACACATAAGCTTTCAATTAATTCTTTTTACTATATATTCTTTTCATAAGCTTAATTTATTTTATTTCTTTCTCAACTAATGCCTTGATCTTCATACATGTATAATGAACACACTGAAACTCCAATTTAAAATTTATTTGAAGCTATGAGATCTATATCAAATGCTCTACAAATCCACATGCCAAAATCATATCCAAGAATCACACAACATAGTGTTATAATTTAAGTGCATAAATACCAAAATCATACATAAAGCATAAATACATAAGAAATAGTTGTTCTTGTATTGTAGTCCAACATGCTTGCGAGCTTCTTTACATTTCTAACACATTACATAGGGCATGTGGACTTAACCATGTTGGTTAAGCATGTAAAGACATCATAATCATAGCATAAAAGTTAAAGCATCATAACATAGAAAGCACAACCATAGCAACTGATTTATCCCTAGTAACCCATTGAGATCACACACATAATATATAAATTATAATTGTACAACCATATCCAATATATCCAGAAAACATTACTACTAAATAAAAAAAATGAAAAAAAAGATTAAAGTTTTAAAGAATTATTAATTAATCATTGGTGTTTAGGTTGTGGACCTTGTTCATTGATGATAAGAACACCTTTGAGCACTTATCGTATATCTTTCTAGTTTCATAGCCAATGCTAGTCCCATTAGAGATGTACCTTTAAGCATGGGTCATATGTATTTCAACTCACATGGTGGAACTAGTCTAAGGGATTACAAAATTCTTAGAAATAGCCTACCTTTAGATATGGGTCACATGCCTTTCTAGTGGTACCCAAGGAATAAATTCATATTGTTTCATTTTTTATCCTTCCCATAAGACTATCTTTAGGAATGAATCACATGCCTTTCCAATGATGTAACAGGGACATAATGATTTTTAAAAGATATTTCCTAAATATAATAAAAACATGAGTGGGAGTTCATTCAACACAGAGCTAGTGGAACCTAGGATGAAAGTCAAAGGAATCAACAAATCTTCTTGATTTTACATTCATATCTAATCCTCTTGGTTCTTTTTTCTTCCATCAAGGTCTAATGATCATGGATTAACTTTTAGATTTTAATGGGACAAGAAACACATTAATTTTATGATATGGGCCTCTTATTAATGGAATGAAGCAATGGGTGATGTGATCTCACTTTTATGTATAATTGTTCATTTCTTAATATGATAATGTAAAATACAATGTTAACATAGAGAGTTGATTCCAACACATGATTGACATCTTTATTAATAAGAAAATTGAAAACATTCAGAATGAATGAAACAAATGATCTTCAAATATTAAGAAATTATATCAAAATATAAATTGGTAAGAACAACATAGAAAATATATTAACAATGAAGTGTTAGCCTAGTGGTAAAACTCTTGATTTGGAAGCTTCAAGCCATAGGTTTAATTCTATAGAAAATGATTAGTTATAAAATTCTAATTGGACTATATTTCTTGGGATGCACCTATATTATAATTATTTTATGTTTCAACATCACCTTCAAAAATTGAAAAATATAAAATAAGTGGAAAATTTGAAGAAATGAAAATAATTGATGAATCACCATTTGATGTCAACCACAACATTTGGGATGCCACATTGGGGCCATGACGTCACATATGTAACATTGAGACCTAGATATGACATTGGATATTCAACATCAGGGTATATTCCCTAGTCTATAAATACCATGCCTGGGCTCCTATTTTGAGTTAGTTTTTAGTTTTCAAGCAAGGTAGCGAAGCTCTTGCAGTTTATTCTCCTGAAAGTTAAAATGTTTTTTGAGTGTCTATAGAAGGAGTCTAAAGTGTGTATGGTTCTTTGTTTGAGCATTGATATACTTGAGCGTAGCAGTGTGACAGGAATAAAATGAACTCTTCTGATAATCCTTGCAGCACTAAGAATAGCTTAATATTTCTTTTATTGCATTTTACTTTCTTGTTCTTTACTTTTATGCATTTGATTTAGCAATTTATTTCCAGTAGTTAATGAACATGAGCACAACCAATTTGAGCATTTATATAGTACTTGATAACCCAATAACGCTTAATGTTTGGTAGCCTAATAGTGCTATATGTGTTCAGGACATGTTCAAGAAAGTGGGGCAATTACTTGTGTTAGGCTAGCTAGGCAATAGACATTAGTTTTCAATCCACTCTACCTTTATTCTTGTTGTAGGTAATTACATCCATAAAATATAAAACAACAAAAATTCATATACCTTAATTACACTTAAAACATACCGTTGAGCCTCACAAGTGTAGTTGGGAAGACAATGAATGTTCTCAATGTCATTTCACTTCCTAGAGAAATTAGTGTACGAGATAACTATAGGTCCACATAATTTGACTTGGATTGTGCATAATGCCTTAGTGATTTGTATGGTTGGGCAAAGGGGTATCTTGCCACTCATCATTGGCACTATTGTTGGGGATCTTTTTGTTGTTTTGTGCACTATCTAGGGCATAGTAAAAGTATTTAAATCATTGGAATGAACCTTAGAGTCATATCTTATATCACAATTACTACAATAAATTCTTAGAGCACACTATGATTTTTATTCGCTAACTAAAAATGTCTTCTTCTCATGCCCAAGGATGATAACGTTCATTTGACAAAGCCTCAATAGTACAAAATTATATATACTCATCTTGGCAAGTATGTGCCAAACTTCAACTTCATCCTACACTAGGATGAACAATTATAGTGGTGTGACATGAAGGGAAACATTGTGTTGCTGCTCAATCGTGCTACTCCTACAATGCTCTATCAAATGCTTACATGATGTGGTCTTTAAGACTACCATGGAGAGTATAATGTGGAAGATGTCAATGCTAGGGATTATCATCCCATTGAAGCACAACACCTACAAGATCAGTAGCTGGAACAATGCTATGAATTTTTGAAGGGAAAAGGGCTTAACAATCCTTCATTCCTGTTGTACCAACACGCTAGTGGAGAATCCTTCTCTAGGGATTTTCCATACAGTGATGCTCCTATCTTTGACTTTGACAATGGAGGTCAAAACTAGAATTTACACTCCACAGTTCAGAATCTTAATTTTGATAATAAGGGATCCAATGACAAAGATGGATTTGAAGGGACAAGTTAAGATAGGGATGTCAACAAAAAGCACAATCGTGATCATGGTCGTGATTGTTGAAGAAGCGGTAGTAATCACCATGGTGATGTTGATTCTTCTTCCTCTTCCCCTTTGTCATCATCTTCTACTTCTGGCTTTGATCATGACCATAGAAGGCAAGATCGTGGTGGAAGTGATTAAAATGAACACAATGATTGACGAACTACAATAATCAAGGGGACCATCAAGATAGGCAAGATCAAGAACGTAGACATTCAAGAGAGGTACATTACCATGAATGAAGGGGTAGTAGAGGGCATCATAGGTACCATGATCAAGGCCTCAATGAGCCTTTATTTGTGACCTGAGCTATGCTTAACATCACAGAGGCATGTGAAAGATAGTCAGATAAAGTAGTTAGACATGAACAATATTCCTTGATTTGAAGGTGGATATAAATTTGATATGCAAAATCATCTTCAAGCTTTTCAAGATGCATGTGCCTTGCAAAACATAGAGAACGAGTGACAAAAATTGAAGTTATTCCCTAGGAAACTCACCAAAGAAGCAGAGAACTAGTATTGGTCTTTAAAACCAAAATATATTAAACAATGAAGGACCATGCTTGAGATGTTTAATGATAAGTATCAAATGTACTCCAAGGTATCCAACTTAAGGAAGAAAATTCAAGGGTGAAAACAAGGAACACACAAACCCTTGGATGCTGCCATTGTTCGATGCCATGCCTTGATTCACAAATGCCCTAGCCATGGTTATTCTCAATTGGCTCAACTTCACCATATTGTAGACAAACTTCCCAATGAAATGAGGAGAATCCTTGGTGTTTATGCCCAAGGAAAATTATCAGAACTAACTATCCATTAGGTACAAAGGTTAATAGAGAAAGTTGCTAAAGAGGAGGGTGAACTAAGAAAAAGAGAAAGTGTAGAGGAGTACAACCGTGATCCTTCCATCTGTAAGAGGAAGGTTTGATTTTGTGACAGCGAGGATGGATTAGTATTTGATGAAGGGATGCATAGGAAAGCCTTACCACTTCAAAAATTCCAATATGAAGTTACAGTCAAGGTTGATTAGTTAAGGGACTCCATGGATAGCAAATTTCAAGTTGTTCTCAAAATCACTGAAGAGTTTAGAGAACAAGGTAGTGACTATGAGTGCAGGAGGTGCAAGGAGGATGAACATGCATATTACAAAAGTAAGGGCAAAATTGCTACAATAGAAGAGGTTGTGGATAGTGAATCAGATGATGATTGTGGATGTGATGTCTGCCATTATGAACATCCTAAGGGATGTTTCCCTATTGTGTCACATCTTCAGGAGTCTAGGGTGTATACCTTACATCCATGACTTACACAAAGGCAAACATCCAAAAGATTGTCTTATCCTCAAGGTAATCTTAGGTAGTTTTTCTAGCAACAACCATATTATCCAAGTGGAGCTCCACTGCAACCGTACGAATAGTACCAACAATGGCAGCAACCATAATCATGGGCGTTTGCACTACCAAGACAATAATACCCTTATTGGTAGCCTAATCCATATGGTTAGCATGTTTAGCAATCCATGTCTCCACATGACTCTTCCAGTCACATTTGTAATGTTCAGCCTTACTACCACCCTTCTAATTACTATTGAACTCCTTCTCCACATGAAAGAAGAGATGCCGCCTCCTATCCTTATCCTCCTTCTATCCCTACACACACTCCTCCTCTAGTGGCATAGCTACCACTTGCTCCTCCTATGTAGGGTGAATCACCCACTTAACCATAATAATGCAATGCTACAAGGGTTGTTAATTTGCAACCCAATCATCAATCAAAGGGGTCGAATGCCTAATCAAAGAAAAGACCTTTCTTTTGCCCCTATAGTCCACCTAAGCCTTCACCTACACCCACGATTAACAACCCTACTCCTGCCTCTTCCTCCATATCAAATTCCTTTGAGCATCCTTCAAACAAAACTCTACCAAGGATCCAGACTGTAATGCTCACTCATACTATGTCTGATTGGATCCATGTAGGAAACCTTCCCAAGAAATTAGCCAATCTTGGAAGTCCTTTGATTTATTTGTAGATTGTTGGGAACACACTATGTAAGGATCTTCTTGATTTTGGTTCTGGTGTTAATTTGATTTCTCATGAGATGTACACTACCTGGAACCTACCTCCTCTCAAGAAGAGCAACATTAGATTAGAATTTGTAGACCAATCCATCACTATTCCATTGGGACTGGTAAAAGACATTGTAATCACTATCTATGGGTGGTCTTATCTTGTCAACTTCCTGGTAATCAAAGTGGATAACTGCAAAGAGGACTTTTCAATCATAATGGGAAGGGCATGGTTGAGCACTATTGATGTAAGGCATCAGAGATCTTTCCCTAGAGATATCTAAAGAAAATGAATTTGGGAAGATCAAGAAGAAGAGAGTTTTGTGCATCACATATAGTGATACAAGGTGCAATTATGTGCAGAAACTTTGGACCATCAAGTAAGCATCTATCTTTGCATGCAAGTAGTGTGTGCAAAAATATGAAATTCAAAGGTGTCTATATGCAGTAGCCATAAAATAGGGGGGCATCAAGTGGTTGACCACTAATTCAAAAAGCAGCACACTTTGCATGGAACTAGCTAAGAGCTTGACATGTGAATATGTCATGAGCATGGATGAACTAGAGTAGGTTCATCACCAAATCTTTGATGATACCTATTGGGGAGAGTTGGAAATTCCTAAGAACTTTAAGAAATATCCCCTTGAAATAAAAATGTTATTGGCTAGAATGGAATATGTATTTTTTAAAACTAAGAAGTTAGTTATAATCAATGAAAAACTTGCTCCAAAATAGAAAAAATGCTATTAAAAGTAGTTGAAAGATGGTTAGCAGCTTTGGCTTGGTCATATCTTGAACTCACAGGGATTGATCCTAGGATATGCCAGCATTACATTTACACTAACCCAACCATGAAGTCAAAATGATAGCCAAAAAGAGAGTTGAACCCCAAATTGAAGTAAATTTTCAAGGAGGAAATCGAGCAACTCCTCAAGGCAGGGTTCATTTATCCCATTGTAGATAATGAGTGGGTTAGCCCACTTGTAATTGTACCAAAGAAAGATGGTAAGTGGTAGGTTGACATTGATTTTAGGCTACTAAATATGACAACATTCAAGGATCACTTTCCATTGCCATTTGTTGACCAGGTGCTTGACATCATATCTGGGCATTGCTACTATAGATTTCTAGATGGTTATAGTGGCTATAACCAAATTTAAATTTTAGTAGAAGACTAGGAAAAAACAATATTCAGGAGTCCTTAGGGGACTTTTGCATATCATAAGATGTCGTTTGGTCTATGCAATGCTCCTACCACATCTCAATGCTTGGTTTTGAGCATCTTTCAACAATAGATCAGTAGTGGTGTAGAAGTTTTCATGGATGACTTCTCCACCTATGGAGCTACATTTGAGCAAGCCCTGGACCACCTTCCACAAGTGCTAAAATGGTGTGTTGAAATCAACTTATGGCTCAATTGATAGAAAAGTCACCTCATGGTCCAGGATGGCATTATACTGGGAAATAAGATCTCACAAGCAGGAATTGAGTTGAATCTTGAAAAAATAAGAATCATCCAAGGAATAACTTGTTAGCTAGAAATAGTTAAAGATGTTTAGTCATTCCTTGGACACATTGGCTACTACTGAAAATTCATAGAGAATTTCTCTAAGATTGCAAAATTTTTGGTTGAGCTATCAAAGAAAGATGCTTCTTTTTTTTGGACCTTGGAATGTGAAAAAGTGTTCCATCATCTGAAATAAAGGCTTGTGAAAACTCCAATTCTAAAAGCACTTAATTGGTCTAGATTGTTTCATATCATGATAGATGCATCAAATTATGCCTTGGCAATAATGCTAACATAGGTAGATGATAAGAAACACCCACACTACATCCACCGCACTAGTCGAAGCATTATGGATGCATAATTATACACCACCACACAAAAAGAATTAATGGTAGTGGTGTTTGCTCTAGAGAAATTCAAGCATTATGTGCTTGGATACAAGTTGTTTGTGCATACAAATCATAGTTCCATTTGCTTCCTAATGAACAAGCCAATGGTGAGTCCCCATGTCATATGGTGGTCGATGATCTTGCAAGAATTTGATCTTACAATGGTAGATCGAAAGGGCACTGAGAATGTGGTTGTTGATCAATTGTCTTAATTGCGATGGGATGACAAGGAGGATGAAAGCCCATTATCTGATATGTTTCTTGATGAACTCCTCTTTGCTGGAGAAATAACTGAATAAATGTCTAATAAGCCAAAATGGTATAATAACATTCTCACCCATCTTGTCACTTAGGAGATGCCACAAGGGTTGGACCACTGGAGGAAACAATAGTTTCTTCACCAGGTAAAGCACTTCATGGAGATCAATGAACATCTCTATAAGGTGTGCACTGATGACCTATTTCATTGGTATGTCCCTAATGTTGATCAACTATGCATTCTCCAAGATGATCATGAAGGTCCTTGTGTAGGACACTATGTTTGGAGATGCACAACCATTAAAATCCTGATGGCAAAGTACTATTGGCCAATACTCTTCAGGGATGCTCACCATTTCATCTACTCTTGTGAATGATGCTAATAAGATGGTGGAATGACTACTCAAATAGGGCAACCTCAACAATAGATTCAACCATTAGTACCATTCGACATTTAGGGCATTGATTTCATGGGTTCCATCATGCCTATGTTAAATGGAAAGGTGTACATCATATTCACTCTTGACTATTGTATGAAATGGGCAGAAGTAGTAGTCATCATGAACTATACATCCTCTACTACTGCTTAGCTTGTGCAACAAAATGTTGGAAACAACAAGTTTGGTGTGTCACGTGCATTAATTTCTAACAATGGAACTCATTTTATAGGCACTACTTTTTGAAAGTTTATGCAATGCTTGGGGGTTGAACACAAACTCACAACACCTTACCATCCCCAAGCTAATGGTTAAGCTACGGTTACCAATAGGGAAATCACAAGGATACTAACAAGAATTGTTAGCAAGTATAAGAAGGACTGGAGCACAAAACTGAATGATGCCCTTTTGGCCTACTACTCAACTTGGAAAGTTCCTATAGGCTACTCTCCCTATGAGCTCGTGTATAAAAAACTACACATACTTTCTATTCAATTTGAACTTTGTACACTTTCAATGGCTTGTGACCTTGACCTTGACTTAAGTCTAGCTTAGAAAGAAAGACTAATGAATCTCAACTTGTTAGATGAAAATCAATTAGTAGCCTTATCATATAACGAGTTGCACAAGGCCTATAACAAAAAGCATCATGACCTAAAAATTAGAAAATTTAATTTTCAACTAGGAGACAAGGTTTCTTACTAGAACTCCACACATGTAACTCAATGAACTAAGTTCCAAACATTGTGGAAAGGATCTTATATCATTTATGAAACTTTTTCTTTAGGGGCCATGATGATTTATAAACCTGAGAGTCCAAATAAGAAACAACTAGTCAACATCCAACAAATTAAACCTTTCCATGAGCATATGCTAGCTAAGACAACAAGCATCTCATCCGATGGACAACCATGCTCCATATTTTAGATCTCCTCCTCTCAACTTAGTTGTGGAGGAGATGGTGAACCATGCTAACCATTCAATGGCTCCTTAGTTTTTTAACTTTTTTGTTCTACACATTTTTCATTTTACAACTTTTTTTTTTACGTATTCTTTGTTTTACATATTTTTATTTTTATGTTATTAATATTTTTGAATTTTTGTTTTACACCATCGTTAGTACATTTGATATTTCTTGAATAGTTTACACTTTCTTCTATATTTTCTTTTATTTGGTGTGATTTCCTAACTTTTTGTTAATAAGTGCTAGGTACATTGTAATGCATTACTTGATGGTGGTATGTACTATTTTTGTTATTTGATTATTGGTGTCTGGTTTCTAGCTTTGAATTTCATTATGAATAATTAGGACATAGTTTCTTTTCATGTAACAAGTAGTGAGTCCACAACATCCACCCATCCAAAAACTCTATCGGTTTCCTTATTTTGGAAACATGTAGTCCCTTTTTCATTAATAAAAATTTAATAAATTTGTGGCTTTGGTAGTTTTTGGAATTGGAAAAGATTCAAAAGTTTGAATAGGGTGTGGCTTTAAGGGGATTCGATATTATTTGTGCCATTTTGTTTGTTGGGGTGCATGTGTGTTTTCATGAATTCCTTACCATCCATGTCCTCCAATAAAAGGAAGTTGAATAAGTCATTGCATGATGTGGTTCTCATTAGAAAAAAAAATGATGAGAATTCAAAGCACACCCCTTGGACAAACTAACTACATATGTCCTCGCAAGGTGTGGTTCTCATAAAAAAAAAAGGAGGATTCAAAGCACACCCCTTGGACAAAACAAATGCATGTGTCTTTGCATGGTGTGACTTCCATTTCAAAAAAAAAACAAAAAACAAAAAAATGGAAATTCAAAGCATACCCTTTTGATAGAATAAATGGGCTACAAGGACTGGTTATGGAACTAGTCTCCTCTAACTAAGGCCCTTTCTCACTTCCTACTTCTTCTCTAATTTGGAATAGTGGTTGTCTTGTGGGAACACTCTTATGTATCAAGGGATGGATTGGTCTTAGAATGTAAATGTGAAGTTACTTGATGAATTGTGATTCATCTAGTTATGATATTGGACCCACAATATCGGGTATGTGATATCGCATCCAACAACAATATCGAATACACGATATCGCAACTCTTGTGTGAGCCTATAAATACACATGTAGTGCATGAGAGGGGGAGTCTTTTGGTTAGTTTTTCAATAGTTAGTTTAGTGTTAGAGTAGGATCTTTTTATCATTTTTCCTCTCAACCCTCTCTCCCAGTGCATGCCCGCATTGTGGTGATTGTGTAGAGTATCATTTATTTAAGTGTGATGTACTTGGACATGCACATGATCGGCAATAAAGATCAAGATTACTTTATCATTGCAGCATTCACTTAGTTTAATTATTTAATTATTATTTTTATTTATTACTTTTGTAGTTAATATCTCTTCTCCCTAAACTCCTTAAATGCAAAATGAGTATGATTTAATCATGAGCATTCAAGTGTGACTACTTGGTATCCCAGTAGCGTACCTAGGTCATGTGCTTGGTAATCCCAGTGGTAGTCATGCATGAGGTCCAAGATGTGTATGGATGATTAAGGAATAGATGCTCATCGCACTTAGGTTGGCTTAGAATCTCTCTCCCTATCTCCTCTTAGTATAGCTCTCTCTCCCCCTTTTCCTCTTAGCTTAGTTAAAGTAATTTCCCATTCTGTTTAGGAGTTGCATTAGTTTAGGAACGTATCATACACCTCACTCTGGACTAAACCATACATGACAAGAAACTACTAGTCCAGGTGGGAAGACAATGAACCGTGATCAATGAGTAATTATCTAGATACCACAACTAGCCCATCTACAGAGTTCGACCAGAACGTGCATGAAATGCTTGTATTCATATGGTTGAGTGTAGGGGTACCTCACCACTCATCATTGGCATCGTTGCCAAGGATGGTGCTAGTTATTTACATTAGTTAAATCATACAAGATCGTTGTAACAAAGTATTCACGATACATATTTTAGAAAAGAAATTAATTTCAATTAAGTCACACACAAATTCACACACAATGTCTCTCTCACAAGATTATGATAACACAACAACTAGTAGGGCAATTCATTGGAGAACCAAAAAATTATATGATGATGAAGATGAAGTTTGGAGTACCTAATTTGATGTAGGGGTTTCCTATAAACATAAATGAAGACAACATCATCCCAACTCACGAATGCATAACATACCTAGTGAAGATGAACCCCCATTGGTCACTACAAGCCTAACACAAATACAAGAGGCTATTTAAATATCCTGCAGGCATTGTAAGGAAAGCTGTCTACCCAAGCTTGATTTAAACAACTTTCCCAAATTCTTAGGAGGCTATGAATTAGATCCAAAATAACATTTACGAGCCTTATACGATGCCTGTGTATGGAACAATATTGATAATGGGTGGCAAAAGCTTAAGCTCTTTCCTACGACACTCATTGGTCAAGAAAAAATATGGTATAGGTCATTAAAACCAAATTCAATCCAATGTTGGCCAACAATGGTAGAACTATTAAATGAAAGATATCAAACTTATGCAAGAGTGTTAGCCTTGAGGAAAAAAATCCAAGAGTGGAAACAAGCACAACATGAACCCTTGGACATGGCCTTAGAAAGATATTATGCATTATTAAACAATTGCCTAGGCCATGAGTTCTCCGAGGAGAGGCTAATGTACCATATCATAGATGGGCTTTGTAATGAAACAAGGGAGACCCTAGGGATGTATGCCCAAGGTCAACTATATGAGCTACGAATCCATCAATTCCAAGAGCTTATCAAATGGGTAGTAAAAGAAGAAGGAGAAATGGCTAGATGGGAGAACATTGAAACATCTCAACAGGCCCAAAACCTTAAATCAATAAGGGCCCATGATAATAAAGAGGAGAAATCAACTCACATCAAGGAGGTGGAACCATCTTTGCTAGCACTACAATCATTGGATGAAATTGAGGCAAAGATCAATAAGATGATGGAATGGATGCATAAAAAATGTGGAGAATATGCCAACATTATTGGAGGTAGAGTCATGAACAACCAAGAATTAGGACAAAATACCCTTAGACAATCGGAAAGAAGGGTAGAAGAGAATAAGAACTTAACTGCCAATTATATGTATCAATGTAACGTTTTCTTGTAAGATCACCCCAAGGGCCAATGTCCAATCTTGTCACATTTACAGGAGCATTGGGGAAGAGTGTTACATCCAGAGTTTGTACAAAGATACTATGTTCAATCACAATGGCAACAATCCTAGTCATGGGGGAGGCCACCCTCAAACTGGTTACACCCTTCATATCATCCGAACCCAAGTGCCTATCAAGTTCAACATCTTGTTTCCCCAACTAGGTCAACATACTCTATCTCACCATATTATTATCATTCTCCTCAATACCATCAACCCATATCCCTTCCAATAGGACCACCACCTTGGGTACCTTACACTTCTCAATTCCAATATTCTCATCCTTTACCTCCTTCTACATTACCACCAGTTGTTCCTGAGGGATTTTCATCACAACATCAACCCACAAATGTTACTTGTGCTTCTACTATCAACAATAGTGGGAATCTTCCACAACATCATAGGCATCCCTTCTTTAGATGTGATTGTAGAAAGGAACACTACAATTCAGAAACCACTGCATCTGCCAACTTAGCACAAGTCCAACACTATGGTGCATCTTCCTCTTCGAACCCAACACCTCATGTTACCTTATCAAGGCCATCAACCAATACTCCAACAACCATACAACCCAATGAATATAGTCACCGAGGGAGACAGATCAATCCATGCATACCATCTTATGGTCAAGGCTACCTGGTGGGTCAACCACTCATCAATTAACTACATCTTATAAATTGCCCCACTATGCTTACTATGATCAAGTGTGTGAATCCCAATGGGGTAAGTATGACCGAGTCCCAACATTTTCATCATGCAAGGATCCCAATTCTTCATTTATTAATCCTAGCCATGCTCAATTGTTTAGTTATGGGGGATACCCCCCATTCTAATAACAAGCAGGATTAATAAATATTTTTTATTTTCTTTAATTTTGAAATTTTTGTTTTTCAATTTTTCACTTTTCAACTTATTGTTTGATCTTTTTGCCTTTTTATCTTTTTATGAGTAATCTCATCCATGAATAAAGCACTCATGTGACTCATTGGTTGAGGTGTTGTTCTCTACTATTAAGTGTTGGATGACTAATTACTTGGATAGTGAGCCCATTACATCCACCCACCCATTCTATTAATAAGATGTTCTACTCTGGGTACAATGATATTCTTGATATCATTAAAAGTTAAAGTAACCTTGTGTTATTATACCCAAAGTGAAGAAGGATGGACTAAGTGGGAATGGCTAGGGTGTGACATCAAGGGGACTTGTGGATTCTCTTTGGTGACATTTGTGGGAGTTATCATGTAGCTTGGTTGTACTAAGATCCTTGTAGATCTAATGAAAAATGGGAGTAAGAGTAATCAAAAGGCACTCAATCAAGGAAAAATAATGCTATGCTAGGGGGTCGCACTAGAAAGACATGCACCCATGCCTGAAGGTAGGCGGCTTCTCTGGATTAAGCATTCCAAAAAAAAAAAATGATGAATGATGATGAAAAAGAGAGAGAGCAAGAAGTGTGTGCCAAAGTAGCCACACAAAGAGAAAAAAAAAAGAGAAAGAAAAGATCAAGATCAAAGTGTTAAAAAGCAATTTCGAATCACTCCTCCATTGAAAAAAATGCCAAGTGATTGTACACCTTGTTGTCATGGTGCTCTTATTGTTGTCTATCATTGGGATGAAACATTGCAATGTCACTGATCAGAGGAATGGAATTGGTCCTGATTTTTGAGTGACAAGTTAATGACACATTAATCATACCTTACACTAAGAATTCATTGTGCCTTGAGTTAGTTACCTCATGTCCCAATCTTTGCAATCCATTCTACAATTCACCTCATCTCGCTGTCCATGTATTTATGACTTGTGTCTTGTATAGCATTGAATTCATACCTCATTATGGTGGTATCTACATGTCTGTGTTTTGTGAAATTGGTGTGGATTACATTTAACCCTTCTAGTGCCTACGGACATTTTAAGGTGTGGTTACACAAAGGCATTATAGGTTGGAACCTACTTTAGGGAGGATCTACTTGCGTGACTTTTGTAATTTGTACTTGTTGCACACCACCACATCATATTATACCCTCTAAGCATTGCCAACGTTCTTCTTTCCCTTATCATCCTTCTAGTTCAAACGTTCCTATGAGCTAACACATGTCCTTTTTCTCCCTACTCTTCATGATTTTCATTGTTAGATTTTACACCATTATACTCTTGGTGCCTTCAGGACTAGTTTGTATTACCCTGGACCCCTTTACATTGACCTACACGTCTTTAGTTTATATCTTGGAGTTTTGAGAAATTTTAAAAAAATTTTAAAATTTGGTAAATTTTTCAAGTTCCCTATTTTCAATAGGATGCAATATTGGGTCCCTGATATCGAGTCCAATGTGATATCAGGTCCCTGCTAGTAGGTACGCGATATCGTGTCCTTAAAAAATATATATACATGGACCCCCCATACCTATCAACATAATTTGAAATTGTTTACATGGGGGAATTTTTTCAAATTTTCTTCTAGGACTTGTGATTGCGCATATCTTGTTTAGATAACCATAACTCACTCGCTGGTGCTCCAATTTTCATTCTATCTGAACCTACTTGAACCTAGAGTGTTCAGCTTATTTGTGGGGAAGGGGTACATGCTGAATTGCGTATAAATTTTTTGAAATTAATCATCGCCTGAAGGACACTATTAAGGGTAATTAGTTATAAAAATAATAAACATGTGCTAAAAATAATTACATCTCCTTATCTATACTAGGAAACTAAACTCTAAAACCACCTAAGCAAAGTGAACCAAATATTAAAATATTTTGGGGACATTTCCACAAAAATTCCTAACTTTAAAATCACACGGAATCAAAATGAACTCATTAAGACAAGAAGTAAGGTACAACTTAACTTTGGTAAGAAACCTTACTAATGATTGGCCCCGTGTGATTGCAGATGATCCTAAAGCACAAACAACAAGAAGGTCCTTCTCAAGGTGCATTTAAGCAACCTAGGAGAGGTAAAGGACATGTGCCTACTGAATAACACACAGAGTAGGAGGAGCAATCATTCAGTATCCATCAAGAAGGCCTTGCCATTGTACAATCGAGACAGGCATAAGGAGGAGCTACTATAGCGCCTGAACTGGGATGACACCTCACGTTGCCCTTGAAATGTGTCCAGGATATCCATGAAAGATCCACATTAGCTATAGTGATCATGGAATTAAACTTTAGACCTTTCATGAATTTGCTCCTAAGGCTGTTAGGGACCACCTCAAAGGGTCCCCATTATGGCCTATCCTCTTCGAAAGCGGTGCCTCGTACTTAGGAGAAACGTACCAATTTTGGCACAATAAAGAAGAAGGCACCATTGTTGACATTTGTGGTGTGTCTATTGATTTTTTTGTCAAGGCCATTTAGGAAGTGTTAAAATTTCTAAACACAGGGCCAAAGGTTTCTTGTCTATACACTCACTCTAATGCTAATGCACAAAAAATTTGGTTAGATAGGGCATACAGTAAAGAAGATAAGGCCTATGGAGAGTTGATGTTGGAAGAGAAGATATAATTTAAAATTTGAACTTATCACATATTTCCCACAAAAGGATTAAACAAAATTTCAACATATGCGGCAAGAGGAAGTGTGATATTGATGGAAAAGGTTAATGCTAACCTACCTCATCTATATTTCATAGAGATCTTAAGGCAGTTTGAAGAACGCAAGATAGGGAAGTTTGCATTGCCCTTCCCTTGTCTCATCAGGATGTTGTGTAAGCATGCTAGTATTTGGGGATACATCGATGATGTCCTCAAAAAAGCCCAAAATACTTCGTACATTGAACTACTAAAGCCACTAGTTGTAAGGAAAATTGCTGGTGAGATGCTGGGGCCCACTGCAACTCAACTTCTAGGGCCCAGCCAACTTCCAAGCATGGGACCAGCATGAGCTAGTAAGATTAACCATCGCCATCACCATAGGATTACCAACTGTCGATGAGCCATCTCAGGGCCATCGTTGAGATAGTCAGTTGGGGAAGTCATGATGATGCAAATCTCTTCTGTGTCATCGATGATACCATACAACCCACTATCTTTATAGATTGTGCACGGGGCGAGGTATCCATTTAGACAAGAGGAGGGGAGAGATATTGGTCACAACAGCTTTCAGGGAATGCTACATCCTTTCAGGTGCAATTAGAGACTGGTGAAGGGACCACAGTGGTGGTCATGGAAAACCAGGATGTAGTGGGAGCTGTACAGGTGGTCATGAACCATGTCAAGGAATCTTTTAACGTCCTTGTTGTGCCACCGGAAGATTTCACAAGAGCATAGGATGCTCAAACTCTGGATGGTCCCTCAATGACTCTTGCGGAGCATGAGGATGTGCTTGATCGATTGCTACAAATAGGATAGGTGATGACGTCCTTGTTTGACATCCCACGGGATGTTACGGTAGCACAATCAGACCTCATCTCCACCAAGGGAAAGCTAGTCATGATAGAGATGAGCACTGAGCACATAGAAGTAGAAGTGACAAGACTACAAGAAAGGATCGTAATCCTACAAGCCACATAGTGGGATCCCTCTCAATTCATTCTTATAGACCAGCTAGACACCTTTAGGATTGAGCAACTCAACAAATTGCTAGTGATAAATAAAAGGGTGGCAAAGAAAAAAGAGAAGGCCAACTAGGATGCATCCATGGCATAAGTGCAAAATTATGTGCACGCTAAGGTACTTAAGGCCTTACAGGAAGAAAATAAACAACTTGTTGCCAACAATCTTTGGTTGACCTCTGTGAAAAAACAAAAGAACATTTTCAAAGAACATTTTCAATAGCTATGAGAACAGTTGATCAGGGTTAACCAAGACATGAATCATTTGGCTAGGGAAAATCGAACCCTATCAATGAAGGAGGTACATGCCATTCATTAAAAGATGTCCATCAAAATAAGTGCATGGAAAAATGAGGCCAAGCGACACGAAAAGTTAAAAGAGCACTTCCGAGACTAGGTGGGAATGTACACACAAATCATTGAGAAGGATATCCATATGGCCAAGGCCCACATCAAGGCTTTTAGTGCTCAACACACTAATTGGAGGGCCATATTAGACACATGTGCATTTGCCCACCAGGTAGAACTTAATAGTTGGGAATTGTAGATTCAAGATCTCACAAAGTACATGGAGTTGGAAAATCTGCGGTATGCCAATCTAGCCATGTTGAGAGCAGGGTGCTCGAGGACAAAGCTCGAGAAGTAGGTAGCCACCACCTACACCAAGTATGAAGTAGAATTTTTAGAACACAAGAAAACATTGTAGGAGTTGGAAGTCATAAATTTTGAATTGGAGGTGATTAAGGTAAGATACCAAGGATAAAAAGATATTTCAATGGACTTGGTTCGATGGCTTATAGATTTTCAGGAGTATAGGGACAAAGCCAGAGCCTATGAGGAGGAACACCGGTTGTTTGTGGCCTAGTACGTCAAAGAAAACAAAATGTTTCCACAACTACCATGCCCATGGGAGGTGTCAACTCCATCAAATATTAGAGCATCAACATGGATGACATAGGATCCCCAAACTGAAGAGGAAAAGCTTCAGACACTACTTTAATGTCATCAAATCCCAAAACCTAGAGCACAAGATAAAGGGAAGCAACCCATGGAGGAGCCACCACCACCAGGAACCACATGAGTTCCACCCAATTTTGTAATTTTGTGATTTTTTCATTTTTCATGTTGTGTCCCAATATTTTTCTATTAAATTCTCCACTACAGCATGAATAAATTCCCTGTCAGTTAATAATCCCATACCTATCCACTATGTAATCAATGGGGCTTGTTCTCATTTTGATTTGAGGACAAGTTTTCATTCAATCATGGGGGTATGATGAATTGTGATTCATCTGGTTATGATATCGGACGCACAATATCGGGTATCTGATATCACACCCAACAACGATATCAGATATAAGAGATCACGACTCTTGCGTGAGCCTATAAATACACATGTAGGCACACGAGAGGGGGAGTCTTTTGGTCAATTTTTTAATAGTTAGTTTAGTGTTAGAGTAGGATCTTTTTTTCATTTATCCTGTCAAGCCTCTCTCCTAGTGCATGCCCACAGTGTGGTGATTGTAATTGTACGGCATCATTTATTCAAGTGTGACATACTTGGACACGCACATGACCAGTAATAAAGATCGAGATTACTTCATCATTGCAGCATTGACTTAGTTTAATTATTTAATTATTATTGTTATTTATTACTTTCGTAGTTAATATCTCTTCTCTCTAAACTTCGTAAATGCGGAATGAGTACGAATTAATCACGAGCATTCAAGTGTGACTACTTGGTACCTCAATAGTGTACCTAGGCCATGCACTTGGTAATCCTAGTGGTAGTCATGCACGAGGTCCAAGATGTGTATGGATGATTAAGGAATGGATGCTCATCGCACTTAGGCTAGCTTAGACTCTCTCTCCCTATCTCCTCTTAGTATAGCTCTCTCTCCCCCTTTTCCTCTTAGCTTAGTTAAAGTAATTTCCCATTACCTTCAAGAGTAGCATTAGTTTAGAAACATATCATACACCCCACTATGGACTAAACCATTTATGACAAGAAATTACTAGTTCAGGTGGGAAGATAGTGAATTGCGATTAGTGAGTAACTATTTAGATACCACAACTAGCCCATCTACAGAGTTCGACCGGATCGTGCGTGAAATGCTCGTATTCGTATGGTTGAGTATAGGGGTATCTCGCCACTCATCATTACTGAACATTGTTGATTTTGGACTAGACTAAGGATGGATTCTATCAAGTCATTTAATCACAAAATCCACAAGGTACTTCATGTGACCTTAATTAGGGACTCCATTTCACTCCCTCTTATCCATCTATGCTTTTCATGTCTCACCTCACTGCTAGTTTCATGTTCTTGATTTGATGTCTCGGTTTGATGTGTTGAAATTCTTAGTTATTTTCTTTCAAGTTTTTGTACTTAACCTTCTGTAACCATTAATCATCCATGGAGCCGACGGACTCTTTGGTTTGAAGTTATGCAAGGGCATAAAAGGCCTATTCTTACTTTGGGAAGGATCCACTTGCATATCTTTTGGTTGAATTAGTTAAGTTCTTTACCCTTAGACATTTCTACAATCAAATTATTTTTGTTTACCCCATCAATGACATCTAGTTGTACACATCTTCACAAAATTTTTTAGTGAATTCTTCTTTTCATTGTTGTAAATTTTTATACCCTCTTCAAATATTCCCTTGTATTGAACTTTTTCAATTTAATGAATTGCTTAATTATAGTAACCCTATTTGTCAACCTTCTTGCTAACACTACTCAAGGAACCAATAAACCACAATCACAACTTAGCCAAGTGTAACCATCGATAATACAAGGCATTTAATAGTTATGTATTACACATTGCATACTAATTCATGATTTTGTTGTGATTGTAGTGGAAAGCATGGACTAGAAGTGGGACTATCTTCACGAAGGATGATGTAATAGGACCACATAATGAGGACCATTCATGATCAAAGGATCTCTTCTATCTCTCTCATTTTCCTACTGCCAAGAGGTGTTCAATGTTAGTGTTATCTATGGTGTTCACTTCTCTTATCATGAACACCCAATGTTATAAAAATATTGTAATTCCATACACTTGGCCACTTAGCGTCTGTATGTCTATTTCATCTGAGTTAGTTTGTCATGTCAGTTAATAATCCCATACCTACCCAATATGTGATGTTGTAAAGAACTTGTTTCTCCTCTTCTTCACTCAAGAATGAGTTTTCATTTAGTCATGGGGGTATGATGAATCACCATTTGATGTTAGCCATGATGTAAGGGCCTAGATCCAATGTTGGATGTTCATCAGGGTATATTCCCCAGTCTATAAATACCATGCCTGGGATCCCATCTTAAGTTAGTTTTTAATAGTTTATTTTTTAGTTTTCAAGCAAGGTAGCGAAGCTCTTGCAGTTTCTCCTCAAAGTTAGAATATTTTTTGAGTTCCCATAGAAGGAGTCTAAAGTGTATATAGTTTTTTGTTTGAGCACTGATGTACCTAAGCACAGCAGTGTGATGGGAATAAAATAAACTCTTTTGACAATCCTTGCAGCACTGAGAATAGCTTAATATTTTCTTTATTACATTTTACTTTGTTGTTCTTTACTTTAATGCATTTGATTTAGCAATTTATTTCTAGTAGTTAATGAACACAAGAACAATCACTTTGAACATTCATATAGTACTTGGTAACCCAGCAATGCTTAACATTTGGTAGCCCATTAGTGCTATATGTGTTCAATATGTGTTTAGGAAAGTGGGGTGATTACATGTGTTAGGCTAGCTAGGAAATAGACATTAGTTTTCAATCTACTCTACTCTTATTCTTGTAGGTGATTACATCCAGAAAATATAAAATGAAAAGAATTAATATACCTCAATTACACTTAAACCATACCCTTGAGCCTCATAAGTGTAGTTGGGAAGACAATGAACATTCTCAATGTCATTTCACTTCATAGAGAAACTAGTGTACGAGATAACTATAGGTCCATGGAATTCGACCAGATCGTGTGTAATGCCTTAGCGATTTGTATGGTTGGGTGAAGGAGAACCTCATTGCTCATCAATAATAAAAAGATTTAAGATTATTCTTAAGTAAGATTAATGGAGAAGATATTAAAAATGGGTTGGTTATGATGATAGTGGATGATAAGGATGCAGTCATGGAATCATGGAGTTTAAACTAAATGATTTTATTTATTGTATGTTAATAAAACTTAGTTTTTATAGATTATTTTGATGGTAAATTTTCAAGGAAAAAGACTTGAAGATAGTATAGATGATATAGGATCCTTTCAAAAGAGTTTTAAATTTTTTTTGCTATAAAACGTGATTGCAATTATAGTCAGGGACCTTGACCCCTGAATTAATCTCTATGCATCTAATTTTGGTACCATGTCTTTGTTTGATGTAAGCTTTGCAAACCTTATTCTTCATGAGTGTTACCATTCTATTTTCATCTAGCACATTAAGATTCATCAATCAAGGTTTAGATCACATGTGTTTATTAGTATGTGAAGGCATTCTTGGATAGGTAATTTAGACAATGTCTACATTTGTAGTAGTAAAGTCCACATTCATCATTGTCATGATTTTCTTATCTTTTCTCAAATGAATAATCCATCAACATAACTAGTTCCAAAGTAAAAATTTCTCCATGATTGAAGATATTATTATTATTATTTTTAAATTACCTTGATCATAGGTGAACATATGGTGTAGTAATGTGCTGCTAGTTTAACACTTTAGATATATATTTATAATATATATTTATTATTTGTCTCATAGAATTTATTTTATTTTTCCAATTAATAAAATTTGAAAATTTACTTTTTATGTTGAAAATAATCAAGACTAGTGTTAAATAAATCTTTTCGTGGTAGTTGTTGAGTCTTAAATTTTGTGTGGGAAATTTGGTGAGTGAGCCCTTATATAACCATAATAAGTTTCATGAAGTTCATGTGTTGGCCCAATGTTATGATGATAATTATTTGTTTTCCATGAAAAAGGCCTAATCAAGCCCAAAAAAAAGGAGACTCCAACAAGAGGTTTTGGTTGAAGTACCTTTTCAATTTTCTTTTTTTTAAGGCAAGGAAATTCAAGGTTGGAAGCATAAAGCCTACCCACATAGTAAGGTAGATAGACCTACTAGATAAGAGTGTCCTACCATAAGACTACTCAACTACTACAACAATCATAAGTGAAGATATGAATCAAACCCATAACTTTCTAACTAAGAAATGGGTATCTTGACCACTGTGGTACACCCCTGCATGTTGAATTTTATTTGAAAGAGAAAAAATTTAATTACATGCTCTTTCATGTGAAAGGGAAAATTTTTAAATACATATATTTTTTAGTGACAAATAGTTTATAAGTAGATTATGATATCATACCTACAATATCATATCTATCAAATATCATAAATGTGATGTACCTAGGGTAGGTAAGTCTTTAAATATCACCCTGCTACCACATTAAATACATTATTATGGTCAATAGCATAAACAATCTCTTATAGTTTCATTTTAAAACTTACAAAAATAGTTAGCAAGTGCTCACAAAATGAATGTAAATTAACTAATAGAAAATTATTTGAGTGATTTGTACTTGGACATAACTCAAGACTAATAATAACATCAATATATCTTTATTTTCATTACAAAACTCTAACTTAGCTTAGAATTTACATTTAAAGAAATTTATATTTTCATGTACTTATTGATGAGTGGCGAGGTACCCCTACACTCAACCATACAAATACTAGCGTAGCACACACGATTCGGTCGAACTCCATAGACTAAGTGCCTACATGCCCCATGGAACACTTAGGGTTAATCATTCGTTGTCTTCCCAGACTTACTTGTAGTTGTTACGGTGTATGGTTAAGTAAGTCCGAGGTATATGATTTTTATAGTCTTTTATGTTTTATGTCTCCTATGCTATTGTGGTGAAGGGTTGAAGAAACTAATTACTAACTCTAACTAATGAACTAAGTCTAAATTACCTAGTGTTAGCATCTGTTCCCACTTACCGTACACACCTTGAACTGATGCAACCATGGCTACCAAACGTTAATCATTGCTGGGATCACCATGTGTAACGCATGTTCTCGAAATGGCCATACTGAGGTACTTAACTAGGAGGAAAAGGTTGAGAGAATCTAATCTAGCCTAAGTGTGATGAGCATCTGTTCCTTGATTATCCGTACACATCCTTAAATGCTCGTAATCAAGTCGTACTCATTTCGCATTACTAGGAGATAAGGGTGAGAGAGAAAGCAATAAATAAAATTAAATAAAATCCTATTCCATGCACTGCAAGGTTTATCCAGAAAGTTTGTCTTTATTGCCATACACAACTTGTGTTCAGGTACAATGTTGCTTGAATAAAGATTCGTTCACTTTAGGACTCCTACTGCGGGCACATGGAAAATATTCTATCTTTGGAGTGATCAATCTACCAGAGTTTTCCTACTTCTAGCCTAGGATGAGGAAACAAGGGAGAGCCACCTCTTATTTATAGATATGACAACGCACCGTGATATTGCGTACGTGATATTGCAGGGGACGAAAAGATATCGCGTACGCGATATCGCATGGGATGCGATATCACGACAACCGTGATATCATGGCCCATGCGATATCACGTTTCATCACTTATCTTAATGTTTACTTTTCTTTGTGCTTAGAATAATAATTTACATTTCCTATGCACATTAAAGATATGAAATAAGTACAACCAACTTCGAGCATAAATATCTTAATATTTGATAATCTCAGCAGTATGCCATTTGGTACATCCAATGGTGGAGCACTTGGTAACCTAACAATCGTAACATAAATTCATGATGTATATGGTAATTTAGAAATATATACTTATCATATAGGCTAGAGTAGGCTTTAATTTCAATACTTACATTAAATAAGAGTGTTGGAACCCAAAATAAATGAAACATAGGTCCCCATTACCAACATTATTTATCACATGTTCATTCTCAAATTAAGTTGTTTCATAACAAAGATGGGATCACTTTATAACAAAGGATATGATTATTGTAAAAAGATCCAAAAGAGAAAGTTATAATAAAACCTAAAATGACATGTTATAATAATAAACATGTCTCTTGAGATGACCTTGGGAGGTTTGATGTAGGATATTTATACTCAAGAATTAGAAGTAGTGCTAGCATGGAGTTGTAGATCCAATAATTGTGAGTAATGAATGCTAGGTGAAGTAAGATAGGTAGGTGACTAGCCATCTCTTTTGGCTAGGTATAGGCCTATCCATGATGGTAGTATTAGATTGCCTCTAAGGAAGAGATGTTAAAGGAAGAAAACACTAAGAAACTCTAAGAGCATGATTGAAATACATTTTTCTACATTATTAAAGCATTCTTTTCATTTTCTTTTACATTTTTCTTATCACATTCTTTATGCATAATATTGAATGTTATGTATATTCAACATTATTCTTTTTCTTTCCTTTGTCATGTTCATGTCTTGCCTCTAGGATGGTATTCCTTTTTACTTGAGCCTCCATTGGCTAGTATGGCCTATTCATGTGTTGGGTGATATGTTACCATTTTTATACATGACCAAGGTTGGACCTCATAAGGGCTTCTTGAAGCATTGATGGTATTGAATGTTCTGGTGGCAAGATAATGTTGCCCTAAAAATATCTCTATCTAAGTTGTTCATCCTAGTGAAAAATAAATGTGAGGTCAAGACAATAAAGATTAGTGTGAGCATAAGAAATCTTGGTTTGCATCATTGTACTCCAATATTCTTCATTATAATCCTTGTCATGAATTTCATTAAATTTAGCAGTAGGTGAAAATTTCTCCCTAGTTGTAGAAGCCATGTTAAGTATTTCCTGCTTAAGTATGTACTTATGGAAAAATTATTCTAAGTGTGAAAAATATACTTTGTGATGCTTGATACAACAAACTTTGTAAAATCAACTATTTAGCAAATATTGAGACATCCATGCCAACAACACTAATAATGAGTGATTGGATATTCCAACACTTAACCATACAAGTCACAAGTGTTCATGTGCAACCTAATCATAATTCATGGATGCACACTATAAATGTACTAGTAGTTGATGATTTAATTGTAATCATTGTCTTCTTACTTAGAATTAGTGGAATTTAATTTGTGTGGTTTAACTCTTAGTGAGGTATATGATATGTTGATGTTGTTCAAATCAAATTATGCTAAATGCCAACATAGTAAAAATGATTGTAGATGCTAAGTCTAAGTATGATAGGAATGTAAATTTAGTCTAGCCTATGATGATAAGCAACTATTCCTAGTTTGTCATATATGTCTTGGACAAATGTAACTATTACTAAGATTACCAAGTGATTTCACTACCAAGAAAATCAAGTAAATTCACTATTGGGTTACTAAGAAGTTACACGTTAAACTCAAAATTAGTTATACTTATATCACCTTACTAAGAGACATTGAAAAAGTATAGTACTTAGAAAATATAAATGACTAAATAAAAGTAAACATGATGATAGGTAAAATTAAGCCAAGTGAGATGCTGCAATGATGAAAAATAATCTTAATCTTTCTTTTTGTTCATGAATTGCATCCAGGAACAATCCACTCGAATAAATACCTTGTACAATTTTTATTCCCCATGCTGCAAGCATTCATTGTAACTCTAACTCTAAGTTATGGAAACAAACTATACGAATTGTGCTATGTGCTGAGTGGTGAGGTACGCCTATGCTCAATGATATGAATCACTATGGCATTCACAAGTGATTTGGTCAAATTTTGTGAATTCCTAGTGTTATCATACATAAGATTCAATTTAGAAGTTGAATCTAATCATGGAACAATCATTGTCTTTCCAACTACAGTTGCGAGGCTTAATTGTATGCTTAAGTGTAATTGATGCACATGATTTTTATCATTTTTTAATATTTTTTCCCCTAAGGTTGGTAATAGATTGTGAATAAATTGATTAACTAATTCAACTGATATAATTACTAATTAATAATTAACTATCCGTTGACTGGGCCTTGTCGACACATCGTATCATGCATTGATGAGGCCCTATCGATGCATCATATCATGCATCGATGAGGCCCTATCAACGTAGTATTTATTTTTGGCTATACATACATGCCTACCAGCTGCATTTATGGCATAAGAGATTGTAGTTGTAGCAAAGCTCTTGTAGTTTTTTCATTTGAAAGTTAGAAGTTTCCTCCTAAGTGCCCATAGTAGGAGTCATTGAGTGTACAGATCTTTATTTGAGCATTGTTGTACTTGAGCATGATAGTGTGTGAAGCAATAAAGATAAACTTTTTGATAAACCTTGTAGCATTATGGATAGATTAAATATTTTATTTACTCATTTAATGTTTTCATTATTTATTAAATGTTTTTAGTAATTAAGTTAATGAAGCAATTAAGTAAGGTAGATTAAACACATAAGTATGACTACTTCGAGTGTAATACATATTCACTTGATAATCCTAGTAGCATTATTTCTTTGTATGCCTAGTAGCATAGCGCATGGTTGCCTAGTAGTGGATATGTGGGTTTAGGATGTGTACGGAAAGTTGGACTAAATGCTTATGTTAGGATTAGTGAAATCCTAGTTACTTAGTTAATTTAAATTAATTAATCCAATCACTTTTATATTTCTTTGAATATCAAAATCATAAAACACAAAATGATAAAAATCAAATGGCTCAATTACACTTAACCATACTAGTATACATTGCAAGTGTAATTGGGAAGACAATAATTGACCTTAAGGCAAGATTCACTCCCTAGAAGACTAGTGCATCGAAAATGATAAAGTCCATGGAATTCAACTAGAGTGTGTATGAATGCTTTGTGATTCATATGGTTGGACATAGGGGTACCTCATCACTCATCATTGGCACTGTTGCTAGGGACTTTGTTTGTTGAAACATGCACTATTTAGGTTTAAGTGAATACCATTAATATCATTGTACAAACCTTAAGGTCAATATCATTCTTGCTATACATATAATTATAAAAGCATAATGATAATTTTATTTTGCTTTGCAAAATATCTTCTTCTTCTCATAAGCACGAAGAAGTCAAACTGCTAGTTCCACAGGAATGAAAAGTGGTATATACTCATCGAGATGAGTATGTACCAAACTTCACCTTCATCCTACATTAGGATGAACAACTATGATGGCGTGATATGGAGGGTAACATTGTCTTGCCTCCCAATTGATTTGTGCCATGTATTTTGCATAAAACTCTTAAAAAGTTATGCATCTCAGATCTTCACAAAGAATACGTTGTGGATGGATATGATAATCAAAATTACTATCCCCTTAAAACAAAACACAAGTGAGATCGATGTCAAGAGAAGCTCCATGAGGCTACAAAGGGGAAACATTATACTAATCCCTTGTTCCTACTAAATAAAGATGACAATGAGGATCCTCTACTGAAGGTTCTCAACATGAAGATTCTCCACCCCTTGATACTAGTGACAAGGGTGTGACCTTGAACTTGTGATCCACTATTCATAAACTAGGTTTAGGAAAAAATGATAGCCAAGTTAGGGACTTGGGCAAGCATCACAATAGCAAGGGATATAAGGATGGTGATCCTAATAAGAAAAAGAGTGGTGATGGGCACCATGGTCGTAGTATCAGTCCACCTTTCTTTTCATCCTCTTCATCTGATGATTCTCATAGAAGCCATTATCGAAATAATTGTGATGAAGACGATCAACAAGACAATAATGACTGTGCAGGTGACCAAGACTGAAGGGGTGGCTGAAACCATGATTGGCGTCATCGACATAGAGATGATGATGAACCTTTATTAGTGACTCAAAGTATGCTCAACATTGTGGAGATAGTTAAAATTCCAACTAGGCATATGAAAGATAGTCAGATCAAGTAGTTAAACATGAACAATATCCTAAGATTTGAAGAGGGATAAAATTATGATCTATAGACACATCTACAAGCTTTCTATGATGCATGTGCCTTACAGAACATAGAAAATAAATGGTAGAAACTCAAGCTTTTCCTATGGACACTTTTTAAGGAAGCTGAAAGTTGGTACCAGTCCTTGGAGCTAGAATCCATTCGCCGATGGAGTACCATGTTAGAGCTATTTAATGATAAATATTAGATGTACTCCAAAGTATCTAATTTGAGAAGGTAAATCCAAGGCTGGAAATAAGGAACACATAAACCCTTAGATGCTGCCATGGGTAGATACTATTCACTCTTACATTGATGCCCTAACCATGTTTATTCTTAAAGGAAATAACTTTACCACATTATAGATGGGCTCAAAGCAGAAACTAGAAGAACCCTTGGGGTGTATGCCCAAGAAAGATTGTCTAAATTAAGAGCTCATTATATTCAAAGGCTAATTGAGTAGTTAGAAAAAGAAGAAAGTGACTACAAAAAAGGGAAAGTGCAGAAGAGTATAATAGGGATCCTTTCATCAGGAAACAAGAGGTCTGATTTTGTGACAAGAAGGAGTCACCACTTGATGAAGTGGTGAACAAGAAAACCTTGCCCATCCAAAAATCTATTTATGATATTTCAAAAAATGTTGACAAATTATGGAACTCTTTGGATGAAAAATTTCAAGTTGCTATGAAGATCGCTAAAGAATCTAAAGAGCAAAATAGTAATTGCAGAAGGTGAAAAGAAGCTAAACGTACCTACCAAAGAGGTAAGGGCAAAGCTGTTGCCATAGAAGAAGTTGTGGAAACTAACTCTGATGATGAAATTGATTGTGAAATCTATGAATATGAATATCCAAAGGGATGTTGCCTTGTGGTGTCACACTTCCAAGAGTTTGGGATGTATGCATTAAATTGTAGGCAAGCACCTAGACGATTACCTTATCCTCAAGGTAATCCAAGGTAGTTTCACCAGTAACAAACTTACTATCCAAGCAAAGCTCCTCCACAACCTTATGAAAAATATTAATAATGGCACCAACCACAATCATGGGGAATGCCATTGCCAAGGCAACAATATCCTTATAGGTAAATAGATCCATATGGGTACTATGTTCAACAACCCATATCTCCAAGATGTTCTGTAAGTCATACCTCATTTCAGCATCACTATTACCCTCCAAAGTATCACTGAAAAAATTCACCATCTATGCAAGGAAAAAACCCATATCCATACCATCCTCTACATCCATCTACACACATGCCTTCACCTTCAACCCAGTTACCTCCTGCTCCATCCATGTAGGGTGAGATTCCTCCACAACTGCAACAACGAAATGCTATGAGGGTTGTACACTCATAATTGGCTTTCCAACTGAGTGGTCTAGATAATTTATCTAAAGAAAGACCTTTATTTTGACCTAGTAGCCCTCTTCAACCCTCACAATCTAGTCTAGTTAATTGCCCTGCATCTCCAACACCCTCATCCTCTACATCAAACATCTTCGAGTATCCTTCAAACCAAGTGTTGCCTTGGATTCACATTGTAATACTAACTCATGTTGTTTCTAACTAGATCAAGGCTAGCAATCTTCCTATAAAAAGATTTGACCTAGAGAGTCAACTCATTTATCTACAAATTATTGGACATGAGCCATGCATGACTCTTCTTGACTCTTGTTCTAGAGTTAATCTCATCTCCCATGACATGTACAAGGCTTGGAACCTACCATCTCTCAAGAAGAGAAACATCTATCTGGAATTGGTAGATCAATCAATTACTATTCCTTTGAGATTAGTAGAGGATAGTGTGACCATAGTTTGTGGGTGGTCCTATCATGCTAATTTTTTGGTGATCAAGGTGGACAACTAAAAAAGTGACTTTTCCATCATTATGGGAAGAGCTTGGTTAAGCATGATCGATGAATGTATGGGCATAAGGGACCTATCTCTAGAAATATCCAAAGAAAATGAATTGGACAAGATCAAGAAGAAGCGTATTCCATGCATTGTGTACAATGATAATGAATGCAATTGTGTGCAAAGAATTTGGTCAGTTAAAAGTACATATGTTAAAGCATGCAATCAGTGTGCACAAGAAATCAATATTCAAAGGTGTCTGTACATAGTAGCCACAAAATAGGAGGGCACCTAATGGCTGATAGTTGACTCAGATAGCAGCACATTATGCATGGAACCAACTGAGAGCCTAACATGTGCTTATGTTGAAGGCATGGACAAACTTGAACAAGTTCATTCTAAACTCTCTGACGAAGATGATGACACTTTTTGGGGAGAGTTGAAAATCCCTGATAACTTCAAGCAAGAGCCCCTAGAGCTAAAACATTTACCAACTGGTATGGAATATTCATTTTTAAATAATGGTAAACTAATCATAATTAATGTCAAACTTGCTCTTAAATAAAAAGAAAAGTTTTTGAAGGTAGTTAACAAATGGCCAATAGTCTTTGCTTGGTCATATCTTGAGCTAACAGGAATTGATCCAAGGATATGCAAGCATCACATTTACACTATCCTATCCATGAATCTTAGAAGATAGCCAAAGAGGTGGTTGAACCCAAAATTGAAACAGATCATCAAAGAGAAAATTAAACAACTCCTCAAGGTAGGGTTCATCTAACAAATCGTGGATAGTGAGTGGGTTAGCCCACTCATGATTATGCTAAAGAAGGATGGAAAATGATGAGTTTGCATTGATTTCAGGCTATTGAATATGGAAACATTTAAAGATCATTTCCCTTGCCATTTGTGGATCAAGTATTGGACACCATATCTTGGCATTGTTATTATAGCTTTTTGGATGGCTATAGTGGCTATAACCAAATCCAAATTATGCTAGAAGATCAGGCCAAGACAACATTCATGAGTCCCTGGGGAACTTTTGCATATTGTAAAATGCAATTTGGTCTGTGCAATGCCCCTACAACATTTCAATGCCTAGTCCTTAGTATCTTTCAATAGTCTATCGGTAGTGCTGTAGAGGTCTTCATGGATGACTTTTTCACCTATGGAGCTACATTTGAGAAAGCCTTAGACTACCTTGAACAAGTATTGAATAGATGTGTTAAAACAAACTTATAGCTCAACTAGCAAAAGAGTCATCTCATGGTTCAAGAAGGCATAATGCTAGGGCACTGAATTTCACAAAAAGGGATTGAGGTAGGCTTAGAAAAGATAAAAGTCATGCAAGGAAAAAAAAATCAACTAGAGACCATAAAAGATGTTTAATCATTTCTTGGACATACTGGCTACTATCGATGATTCATAGAGAATTTCTCTAATCTTGCAAAGCCATTGGTAGAGCTTACAAAGAAAGATGCATCTTTCATCTAGACCAAGGAATGTGAACATTTATTCCAATATTTAAAAGAAAAACTCATAGAAATACCAATCCTATGAGCACTAGACTAGTTCAAACCCTTCCACATCATGATGGATGCATCTAACTATGCCTTGGAAATAGTGCTCATGTAGATGGATGATAAGAAACATCCATACTATATTCACTATGTGAGCCAAAGCATTGTGAAAGCATAGTTAAATTACACCACCACGGAAAAAGAATTGATGGTAGTGGTGTATCCTTTGGATAAGTTTAGGCACTATGTGCTTGGTTACAGAGTATTTATGCATACAGTCTAGTGCAATATACTTCCTCATGAATAAGCCAATGGTGAGCCCTCATGTCATATGATGGCTCATGATCTTGCAAGAATTCAATCTTACAATGGTAGACCAAAAAGGGACCAGGAATGTGGTTTTTGACCACCTCTCTCACTTAAGATGGGATAATAAAAAGGAAGAGATTCCACTCTTTGATTAGTTTCTAGACAAACTTCTCTTTATAGGAGTAACAAGTGAACAAATGCCCACAAAAACAACATGGTATAATGGAATCCTTACTTATCTTCTCACTCAGGAGATGCCACAAGATTTGGATTTTGGAAAGAAATAATAATTTCTTCATCAAGTCAAATACTTCATGGAAATCAACAGACACCTCTACAAGATGTGTGCTGGTGGCCTGATTCATTGGTGTGTCCCTGACGAAGACCAACTACATGTTCTTCAAGATGCTCATGAAGGTCCTTGTAGAGGCCACTATGTAGGGAGATGCATGGCCATAAAAATCCTGATGGCAAGATACTATTGGCCTACAATATTTAGGGATTCCCACCAATTTATCAAATCTTGTGATGTTGTCAAAAAGATGGAGGAATGACCGCTCGCATGGAAGGTCCTCAATAGTGGATTCAACCACTAGAACCTTTCAACATATGGGGCATTAACTTCATGGATTCCATCACACCCATGTCTAATGGAAAGACATAAATTATAGTAGCAGTTGACTACTACACAAAGTGGGTAGAAGTAGTAGTCGTTATTGATTGTACATCATCCATTGCTGCTAGATTGATACAACAAAATATTTTGAATAGGTTTGGGATGCCACATTCACTAATTTCTAATAATGGAACTCATTTCACAAGTGCGACTTTTAGAAAATTGATGCAACGCTTGAGGGTTGAACATAAATTAATAACACCTTATCACCCCCAAGCCAATGGTCAAGTAGAGGTAACCAACTGAGAGATCACAAAAATACTAACATAGACCATTAGAAAATATAGGAAGGATTGGAGTACAAAACTTAATGATGCTCTCTAGGCTTATCATTCAACATGGAAACTTTCTACTGGCTATTATTCCTATGAGTTAGTGTATGGAAAACTTCCAACACTCCTAATTTAGTCTAAGCTCCATACACTCTCAACAACCTATGATTTGAATCTTGACTTGAGTCTAGCATAGAAAGAAAGATTGCTAGATGAAAATTGATTAGTGGCCCTATTATTGAATGAGGTGCATAAAGCATTCATCAAGCAACGTCATGACCTTAGAATTAGGAAAGCAAAACTTCAACTAGGAGATAAGTTTCTCTATTAGAACCCCACACATGTACCTCAAAAGGAAAAATTTTAAACATTGTGAAAAGGACCTTATATAATCGATCAAACCTTTTCCTCTGGGGCCATGTTAATCTACAAACTTGAAAGCTTGAATAAAAAATAGTTGATTAACATCCAATAAGTAAAACCTTTCCACGAAACAAGATAAGGTAGTGCAACTACCATCTCGATGGATGCACAACCATGTTCCATTTTTTAGATCTCCTTCTTTCAACTCAATCATGTGGGAGATGGCCATCCATGCTGATGAATCATATGGCTTCTCAGTTTTTCTACTTTTTTGTTTTTCATGTTTTTCTAATTTTACAAGTTATTTATTTTACAAATTTTTTATTTTTAAATTTTTCTAATTTTACACCATTGTTAGTACTTTTGAACCTTTCTTGATTATTTTACTTCATTTTTTTGATTCAGGTGTGATATTTCCTTATTTTTGCTAATAAAATTACTTTATTATCATAGGACATAATGTCATTGTTGTTGTTTACTAATGATGGTTTGTGCTTAATGTTGTGATTGTCGATGTATGGTTTCTATTTTTAAATTTTGATGTCTGATGAATTTGACATAGTTTATTTTTCATGGAATAGGTAGTGAGTCCATATCATCTGCCCATCTAATGAACTATATGGTTTTCCTTATTCTATGAATCTAAGATCCATTCTATTAAAGAAACTTTTAATCAATTAGTAACCTTGGTAGTTCCAGAATTAGGAAGGATTCAAAGGTTTGCAAAGGGTGTGACTTCAAGGGGACTCAATACTCTTTGTACTCTTCTACTTACTTGAGTGCTTGAGTGTTTTTCATGGACTCCTTACTATTCCATACCAACCACTAATAGGAAGTTGAATATGTCTTTGCATGGTGTGGTTCCCATCCAAAAATTCAAAAGAAAAAAAATGATGGGAATTGAAAGCACACCCCGTAGACATGAATAAGTCCTTGCATGGTGTGGTTCCCATTCCAAGAAACAAAATAATGGAAATTCACCCCTTGGAGAAATAAATAGGCTATAAGCATTGGTTATGAGACTAGAAAGACACCTATGCTTGAAATTCCCCTTTAACTAAGGCCCTCTCTTACTTCCTACTTCTCTCTTTTCTTCTCCTTATGAAACGATGGTTATCTTGTGGAAGCACTTTTGTGTCTCAAGTGGGTGGATTGGTCTTAGGATGATGATGTGAAGTCACTGAAAGTGACTGGTTTTGGTATGGGTTGAGGATGGATCTTCCTAGGTCATTTTAAACACAAGTTCCACCAGGGACTTTTTATGACCTCAATTCAGAACTTCATTCCACCTTCCTTATCATCCATCCATGTTGCCATAACTCACCTCACTGCCATGTTCTATGTTATGCTCTATGTCTTGGTCTAATGTGTTTGGATTCTTGAGTAGATTCTTTTTGGCTGGTCCTTAAATTTTCATAATCATTAAATTGACTATGGGGCCCATAGAATTCTTAATTGAGGTCATGCAAGGGCAATAGGGGCATGAGCCTACTATGGGAAGGACCCACTTACATAGCTTTTGGTTTGGTTAGTTAAGGTTCCTTACCTTTGACATTACCATAATCCCATTTTTTGCATATTTCATTGGGTATTCTGCTTAGTGCTCCTTAACCTTTTATCTCATTCATCCTTTGGATCAAATTTTCTCCATTTTTCCAAATTTATGAGCTTCAACACCCTCTTCTCATGTTTTTTATTCTTGGCCTTTTGAGCTTTCATTTGACTCTAATTTCATTCAAAAATTCCTTGTATTTTGAAAGTTTGACCAAAGTCAATGATGGTCAACATCTAGTCTCATTGATGCAACTAACCACATGGACGTAGTGCTTACATCCTATATATACCACCATGAACTTAGGAAAATTTGACAATTGCTTCATAACACATAGGGAGTTTTTGCAATTTTTTAGAGCTTAAGACCTTCCAGAGCCCATAACTTCCCAACTGTTTGTCCAAATCACTCTGTTTTTTGATCTTGCACTTACTAGAGGTAAGATCTTTATCGTGGGGGATACAAACCTTAAAGCTTCCAATGAAAATTGATAAAATTTTTTGAAAATTTTTCTAACACCAAAGGGTTAATAACCTTAACAACATATAAACATCATTTTTTTTGATAGTTAACCCTTCCAACAACCTCTGAGATGATTTATTAATAATAACACATAAATAGATAATAATTGAAATAATTAAATTAGCCATAATAACAACTTAGCCAAGTGTAACTATCCTTAAGAGATAAAGGTATTCCAATTGCTTTAAGGTTACACAATGACTGCTAATCCATGGTCACATTGTGATTATAGATGGCACCAAAACAAAAATGCTTATAGTAAGGAAAACCCTCTCAACCATGGGAGAAGCAACCTAAAGCTAGAAGGGACCAACAAGAATAAGCCCAAGAACTACCAAAAGCAACCCATGCAATAGGACCTCTTCGTGAGAAGCCTGAAGTAGAATCTGTCTGATAGATTCTAGAAGAAGAAATGCCTAATGAATAATCATAGTGAGGAGAAGTACTTGAACCTATACCAAGGCTTGAGGTCACTTTGCCTCAAGCCTTCCTTGACATCATCAGGTCCTAAGAAGTTCAACGATCAGTCCTTCAAGAGATGAACTGCAAGCCTTTCCTAGGAAAATCTCTAGTAGATGTCAAGGCTCAACTGCAAACTTTTCCCATGTGGAGAATAATCACATCTAGTGGGAAATGGTACATGGGAGAGACATATCTCTTTTGGAGTAATCGACAATCAGGGTCCATTGTCAAAATCAAGGACATTCAAGTGTCCTACATGGTAAAATCTATTGCATAGGCACTTGGGTTGCCTGACACAATAACACAGTTGGCTAACTTATTCGTGAAAGGGGATCTTGAGGCCAAGAGGGAGTGGACCTAGCAATGCTATGGGTTTGACCATGAGTATGGTGTGCTCACATCAGTGGAGCAAATTTATTTCAAAATTGCAGTATATCACCTCAATCTAATGATGAGACCAAGCAAGATAACTGCTTTCTTAGCCCGACCATGCACCACTCTAAGTGAAAAATTTCTCATCAACCTTCTATAATTGATCTATTTAGAGATTGAGAAATGCTTCAAGGAAAATGAACATGGAAGGAAAATCCTACCCTTTTCAGGTCTCATCCAAAAAATTTGCAAAAGGATAGGCATCGTCTACTACTCTAATGACACAATCAGGCATGCTCCTTTGGCCTCATGGTTCGAGATCATGAAAGAGAAGACACCAAAAACAACCTAAGAAGAGGAGTATCCACCTTCATCACCCACTCAGGAAACAATGTTGGAGACCCATGCAACCATTGAGTGTCTACAAAAAATTCAAGAGCAGCTCTTGAGTGAACAAGAGCAATGTGTAGGAACGAGTGGGGTAGATCAAGCTATGTATAAATCGACAATGAGTCACCTTAATGAGGTGTCCTAAATAGTTAGCTAGATGGAAAGAGGTGGACCAATCTTCTTTGTCCAACGAATGCAACTGCCTATGAGGTCAGCTCTCAATGCTCGGGAGGTGACTATGTCTTTCCCTCAATACCATTTATTTTCAAAAATCTCTAGGAATGCTGCCACTTTCTTAGTGTGTTTGGAGGAAGGCAAAGAGGTAAATATTTTGATGATGTAGCACCAAGGGTAGGAAATAGAGGCTGAAGTTGTTGTTGATTATGTCACTGAAGCACTAAATGCATCTGGGGCATTTGTACTAGACATATCTACACTTCAAGATGTGCAAAAATTCGTAGGCATGGTTAGCGAAAAGTTGAATGTAGCCCAACATGAAGAATTGGCATCATCATCTGGGACCATCTGATCTTCTCCACCCAACTTCATGCCATCAAGGAATGTGTTGTCCAATTTTGAAGAGTTGTGTTATGGTGTTTAATTTTGTATCCTAAACACAGTCATTTTTTTGTAATGTGTTGATCTGTACACTTATGCACTCCATTTTTTATCAAGTTAGTTAGTTTATTTTGTTTGCAAAAAGTTAGTCAATAATCCCATACCTTCCCAATTTTATAACAAAACTCAAGGATGAGTTTTCATTTAGTAATGGGGATATGATGAGTTGTAGTTTGGTTGGCTATATTGACAAGGCCTCATTGACACAGCCTCGTTAATTGGGCCTCATCGATGCATCATATCATGCATTGATGAGGCCTTATTGATGTAATGTTTGTTTTTAGCTATAAATATGTGCCTACTAGCTATATTTATGGCATAAGAGATTGTAGTTGCAGCAAATCTCTTGTAGTTTGTCCATTTAAAAGATAGGATTTTCCTCCCAAGTGCTTGTAGCAGGAGTCATTGAGTGTACAAATCTTTATTCAAGCATTGTTATACCTAAGTGTGACAATCTATGCAATAATAAAGACAAGCATTTTGATAAACCTTGTAGCATTCTAGATAGATTAAATATTTTATTATGCATTTAAGGTATTCAAATATTTATTAAATATTTTCATTATTTATTAAATATTTTCAGTAATTAAGTTAATGAAGTGATTAAGTAAGGTAGATTAAACACATATGTACAAGCACTTTAAGCGTAACCCATATTTTCTTGGTAATGCCAAGAGCATTGTTGCTTGGTATGCCTAGTAGCATAGTGCTTGGTCACCCAATAGCAGGTACATGAGTTCAGGATGTGTATAGAGAGTGGACTAAGTACTTATGTTAGGATTAGTTAGATGCTAGTTACTTAGTTAATTTAAATTAGTTAATCTAATCACTTTTATCTTCCTTTGAACACCAAAACCATAAAACACAAAATGATAAAAATTAGATGCCTCAATTGCACTTAACCATACCAGTGTATATCACAAGTGTGATTGGGAAGATAGTGATTAACCTTAAGTCATGATTCACTCCCTAGAAGACTAGTGCACTAGAAATGATAAAGTCCATGAAATTCGATTGGATCGTACGCGAATGCTTTGTTATTCGTATGGTTGGGCATAGGGGTACCTTGTCACTCATCAATAAGCATTCGGTCCCACTTTCCATACACATCATGAACATGTACAACACTTTTGGGCAACCAAGCATTAGCTCTATTGGGATTACCAGGTGTTATACGTATGCTTGTAGTGGTTGTACTTATGTATGCTAGTCTATTTAGCTTAATTAATTACATGAAATCTTAATCATATTAGCTTAATTAATCATTAAGCTAGTCAAAGTGCTGCAAGGTTTGTCAAAAAGCTCATCTTTATTACCGCACATACTATGGTGCTAAGGTATAATAGTGCTTGAATAAAGATCTATACACTTCTTGACTCTTGTTGCGGGCATCTAGAAAATTATTCTATCTTTTATGGAAACAAACTACAAGAGTTCTGCTAGTTATTAAAATTCTAACCCCCCCTTAACATGTCTAGGATCTCATATTTATAAACCTACTAAGATGCCACATCAACATGTATACATCAATAGGGCTCTTTGGCTATTTCGAAAGTCCATAGTCAAATGTGTTCATACTATTGAGGAATGTGTTCATTTAGCTCTTTGGCTATTTCGATTTACCCTTCCAAAATGATGTTCTTCCTCCTAGATTTCAGCAGCTTTGATTGGGTTGTAGTTACGTTATTTGAAAGGTCAAAGATGTTTGGAATTAGTTGCCTAGTTCCCATTAGTCTGTCCAACAATTGTTCATGCTACGATATGCTCAACTTATTGCTTGCTATCCTTACATATATCTACACATCTTTAAGTGTAGAGATGTCTAGTATAGATGCCATAGGTGGATTTAGAGTATAGTTAAGTACCTTGACAAGCTGTGATTCAGTAATGAAGTTTTTTTCATGAGAATCCATGTACTGTTGCCTATCAAAGAAAAAAATAAGGGCTTTGGTCTCTAACTTATAATTCTTGCAAAAGGGTATTCAAATTTTAGCAAACTTAAAGGCTTCAAAGTGAATGATAAACAACTGGAGATGCTTCATCATTAGAGACATAACATGCTAGTTTATGTGTTGGGTAGTCCAAAGCCAACACTAAAAGAACTATATTCATGTTCACTAATGGTGACTTCCTTTATGTATCAGAAGTTTTTATGAAGACATCCACAACATGAAGCTTGTTTGCATTTTCTCCTCATTAGCTGCATCAACAAACATGTAATCATAACATTGAATTTTTTCTTCACATTTTTAACAATGTCTAATTTATTGGTTTCAGTGCAATGTATGATCTACTGGTTTCGATCCTATATATTTAGATTGTCAAAGCTTGTAATCGAATAAGAAAAATAAAGTCTTGTAGAAACACCTTCATGATTACTACAAGGCAAGTTTAGACTAGATTATGGGCTATTATCGTAGTCCAAGACAAGAATAGAGATTGTCCTATTCCTTTGATTAGCTAAATTTGTGGATTTGAATAGCAATTTCATTCTTTGAAAGGAAAAAATTCTTTGAAATGAATACCAACTTTGTTTTTAGGTTATACTAATTTTACTTTTTGGTTGTATCAATTTCCTTATTTATTGACATGACTAGTAGAATCCAAAGTAGTTGGTTGTTACATCCCTTCTAGACACATTAGGTATGATCATATGATTATGATTTATATATTACATGTGTTGTCTTGGTGGGTTATTGGGGATGACTTAGCTTGTTGCAATTGCAATTTATATGTTATGATTATGATGTCTTTACATGATTAACTAACATGATTATGTATACTAGCTCTGTGTGATGTGTTAGATAGGTGATGTTACTGATAGGGATGTTGGATTGGGATACAAAAGAACCTATTCAGTATCCATTTAAGCTTTATATGAAAATTTAGTATTTAGACATTTGAACTATAGCACTATGTTGTGTGATGCATGGGTGTGATTTTTCCATGTAAAGATGTATATCATTCAATAAGGATCTTGTAGGTTCAAATGGATTTTAATTTGGAGTCTCAGTGTGATTGTTATGCATGTTTGAAATGCAACAGAAATAAAAGAAAATAAACCTATAAAAAATTATTTAAAGAAAAGTAAAAGTAAGCAAAGTCAAATTTAGGGCTATAGATTTAGGGCTTTCCTAGTATGCGATGTTCACGGGTCACAAAAATTTGCTAACAGAAACCTGATCCAAGCATGGAGATCTAGTCCTGAACAACATCAGGGAAGCCATTCGCATCACCTCATAGCTCCCAGATTCAACGAGTGGTCTTCCTCTGGAGCCACAAGTTGATCAATAATTCCATAGTTGATAGGGTGGGTTGTTGGATGAAGGTTTTAGAGGGGAATGTCGTCAATCTATGTGGGTAGTTGAAATAGTGACTTCTATCCAATTGATTTGAGCGTTTGGTGTAGATTTTTTTTGGCCCTCACGTTTTTCATGGCCGGGCAATGAGTCTTTTGGAGTGGTGGGGCCAGACCTATTCTAAACTTAGGATCTAGAGAGTTTGTCCACAGAACTAAATCAATTTGGGGTTATGGCTGGGCATCTCTGGATTTCCACTATGAAGAGGTCATGCTTGCTTCGAGGGTAGGTGAGTTGCAATGGTTGATTCTTCAGGTTCTGTTCTCCCTCAGGGAAGTTTCTCTACCTCATCTCAAATTGATTTCCTTTTACCTGATGATATTTTTAAAGTAGTTTCTAATGATTTTGCAACTTGTTTTATTTTTTTTCAAATTGTGGGGTTTTTACCAAGGTCTCCAAGTATAAACACTCAAGTCCAAAGCTTCCTTCAGCCCCAGGGCATTCAAGTTTCTCATGCTTGATACTATTCTCAAAATTTCATTTTGGTGGAACTATTCAATGCCTCTCAGGTTGAGAAGGCTCTCTCTTTAAAAATTTTTCCAACACAAAATGCAATCCTAATAGCACGTGCCTAGAGATTTGACTTTAATGTCAATGACCCAACTTTTAATATAATTCCATATTACATGGAATTGCCCTATCTTCCACTTATTTTCTCATCTGTTAAGAGGGACACTGTGAGCACCCTGGGTCCTATTATTTCTGATCATTATATGGTGATCAATGAAACTCAAATTCACTGTTATTGTATTGAACTGGATATAGCTCTTTGGAAGACCTCATTAACCCTCACTGCTGGTGGAAAACTCTTCATCCAAAAAGTGAACTATTTTTAACTTCCAAACTCGTGTAGCTATTGTCATAGGGTCGAGCATCATATATCAGCGTGTCCCATCCTATCTAGGAAGAAACAACCTATAGCATCTCAGAAAACTCGTTCCCCAATCATACCATTACGCCCACTCTCAGTATCCTTTAAATTTAGATCTCCTTCCCCAACATCTCCATAATCCTCCTCACAGTTGAGCCCCTTCAAGCTATAGAAACAATAGTTAGGTACTCATACCTCTACCCATGTCATTCCCTCAAAGGCCTTCAAGGACTCAGTTTCAATGGATGAGCTCGTGGTGGGCAGTGGAAGGGAACGAGTCAAAGATTCCTTTAGTTCTACTCCTTCCTCCTGCTCCTCTTCACTGAACACTTCCATGGCCCTTGTCTCCACCAAATAATCCTTTTCCCTCATGTCAAGAACAATGAAAGTTGATATTGTGACTTTTGAACCTTCTGTTGACCTCTTATCCAAACTACCACTTGTTTCCCCATGAACCTCCTTTCATGGAATGTTCGAGGCCTTACTGGTAGCCATCGATGGAAGTGAGCAAGAAACTTTATTTTTAGTCTTAATATAGCCTTTGATTTTGTTCTCCTTTAAGAAATTAAAGTTTCAGCTGACCTTTTATCCTTTTCTGCCCATTGGTTTCTTCCTCACTCCTCAATTCTAGCGACGTCCCATGTGAGTGGAAAAGGAGGCACAACCATTCTCCTCTTGCCCTACTAGAAAACTAAAATCCTTCAAAGTGGTTCCGATTTTGGGCATAGAGTCTCCTGGGCCACTTTCTCTTCCTTGCATGGCCCTTTTGACATTAGCTCGATATATGCCCCAAAAAACTCCACAGAACGGGCTCTCCTATGGTAAGAACTTGCAAATTCTCTTCCCCCCAGTGCCTTAGATATTCAAAGGAGATTTTAATATGGTTGAATTCCCTCAAGATAAGCTCGAAGGGGTGTTTTTTCAACTACCCAATCTTGAGTATCAGACCTAGTTCACCTTTAAGAAAACATTTTACTTTTTTGATGGGGCAGATACCTTTGTGGGCATTCCCCTCCACAGATTTACTTGGAGCAATCTTCGTCTTAGGTAGGCTCGCATCTACAAGAGGTTAGATAGGTTCTATTTCTCCATCCTTTCCTTCTAGTAGCCTTCTCTGCTACTACGGTTCATCACCATGCCACCTTATCAAATCATCTTCCTATCTCCATGTCTATCAAGATTCATGGTAGCCCTCACCGACAAAAATTCCATCTTTTTTGACTACACAACAACTATTTTTCTTTCCCTACTACCCAAATTATTCTATCCAACCTTTGGAATTCCGAACCTAGGCCCCTAAATCAAGTAGGTTGGATTAACTGGTGGCACCATGCTTCATGTCAGGTGTGAAACTTTGCTTTTTCATATGGTAAGTTAGTGGCTACTCGGGCTAGATAAGAATACAACAAAACTCACCTCACTATTGAACATCTCACTAATAGACTAGATCAATATCCCTTCAACACTCTAGTTCACGAGAAGCTATCTAGAGCACGATTAGCCTTTCAACATTGGGATGAGTACCGAGCACAAAGTGCCTTAACTAAAAGTAGGCTCACTTAGTTAAATATTCAAGATGAACACTGTAAGGAATTTTTTAAGTATCTCATACTGCTTTTCCTTCACATTTTATAGACAAAATCTCTAGTGATGGTACCACCATTACTGTCCACAACAGTATCCTCTCTTTTCTCAATAACCACTATGAAACCCTTTTTGCAGCTACCCCAATGGACATCTCTTAATTCAAGGTTGCCACTCCCAATTATCCTCGCCTTATCAACTCCACTATGCTACAAAGTCTTGATGCTGATATCACTCTGACGGAGCTACAGGTGGCCTGTTCTAAGTTAACTTGGGGAAAGGCTCCTGGTTATGATGGTTTTCCTGTGGATTTGTTGGGGATCTTATTCATATCTCTAACTGGTGTCCCACAAGTCTTCTCAATGTAGTATATAAAATTTGGGCTAAGTTCCTAGCCTTACAGCTGAAGAAAATTTCTTGGCCATATCATATCTCCCCAAAAAACAAGATTTGTTCTTGGTAGATATATTTTAGATAATGTGGTTGTGGCGTGGGAAGGTCTCAAGTGGGTCGAGGATGAGGGACAAGATATTCTCCTAGTAAAAATTGACTACACTAAGGCTTATGACAACATAAAGTGGGATTTTATCTTGCAGACCATGACCAAACTTGGTTTTGGACCTAAGTTCCTGCATATGGTGAAATGCTTATTCTCAAATGCTACCGCAAGAATATCCACTACCTTTGGCATTACCTCTCCCTTCCCAATACATAGGTTAGTGCGGCAAGGTTGTCCTCTTGCCCCCTATCTCTTTATCATTGCAGCAAACTTTCTATGTCATTAGATTAACCTGGACATTTAAACTAAATTTTCCACTAGGGTTTTCCTTTCTTCCTCTCAACAATAGCTTCTCAATATGCACTTCACTGATGACTCCTTTTTTCTAGTTCAAAACACAGCCGCCAATTTGCATCGCCTCTTATCAAGGGTGGAGAAATATTACACACTCAAGTTCCACTATAAATTGGAATAAATCCTCTGTTTATAGCTTTATGGGCAATTACAACCATGTGACCAACTATAATTGGAAGTGGCTTCAAGAGAAAGACATCGTTAAGATTTTGGGAATCCCTTTCCATTTTAGAGGTTCAACCTCTATTCTCTAGGAGTAGATTATTTATTGGATTCAAAAGAAACTTGACAAATGGAAGACTAAACCCCTCACACTTGCGGGTAAATACCTAGTATGTAAGTCCATATGTGCGTTAACCCATGTGTATTACTCTTCGTTTTGGGCCCCTTCCCAAGCTACCTACCAAAAGCTAGAATGGTTATTTCATGACTTTATATGGTCCTCCAAAGATTCTCAAAAAGGATTTCATTATGTCTCTTGGAATATTGTTACTCTTCCCAAGAATAAGGGTGGCTTAGGTCTTTTGAATTCCTATAAGCAAGGAATTACCCTGGTTGCTAAGTGGTTGGTATAGCATTTAGATACCTCAAATATTATTGGGACCCTTCTCTAATTAAGGCTTCATCAAGCATTTCCTAAAAATAAGCCCTTTTAGAAAGGCATCCATTTTGTTAATTGGATCTTTTCCCCCCTCACTATCATTCTTCCTGGATCTCATGTTTTCAAAAGCATTTGGAGGGCTTGGTAAATTCTACATAGTTACATAGACTAGACTTATGTCAAAATCAACCCTACTATCCTCTCTAGATTGTGTTCGTGGTGGTTACCTCTATCTCTCGCTCCCCTTGCCATCACAAAGGCTAAGGTGGCTACCTCATGGTATCGGAAGGGTGTCATCTCCTTGAATTGTCTTAGGCTAGCTAGTCATTGGATTTCGGGGGTTGAGTTTAACAATTTGTATGGGGAGTCGGCTTCAATGAACCATTGCCTAGTCCAGATTTACTCCTTTCTCCATGGTCATTGGCAACTTGATGTTACAGTACAAAGCCCTTTTCATGGCCTTTAATGGCTTAATGGAGTTAAACTCTTTCCCTACCAGCCATTTGCCCCCTTTCATCTTATGCACAACCCATCTGAGGTCATTCAATGTTGTAATAGGTATTGGCACAAACAAGAGTCAGTAACATATTGGATCCCTCTCTTCCAACATATTTGGAAACTTTTGACCCTCCCCAAAATTAAGCAGTTCCTCTAGTGTCTTCTCCACCATGGTCTACATATTGGTAAACATTTAGAATATCTAGGGATTCCCAATCCCAATTGCCCTCTTTGTGGCAGACAAGATGACTTTTTCCATGTGTTTTTGCATTGTTCCTTTGCTTAGCATGTGTGGGAGTGGGCTTCCATATTTTTTCCATCATACAAGCTATCTCAAGAGGATGCCATATTTGGCTTTTTGAACATTACTTCTACTAATCTCAAGTTTCTGTGGAAAGTTATTAAGCCTACTATTTTATATTACATTTGGAAGCAAAGATGCAATGTTATATTTCAAAGGAAAGATTATTTTAATAAATGTTTGCTCACAAGGTTGGAGAAGTTGCAGATCTTTCACCTCATTCATTTCCAACTCACATCTCAAGCATCCACGTTCAATCTGGATAGTCATCAGTTCGTTCATCTTTTGCAGCCATGGGAAAGACCTATGCATTCTAATATCACTCATCATCAGTAATCTCTACAAGGAAGCTTCCCCTTTTTGTTGTGTGGAGTCACCACTGGAACTCTCTCTATCCTTAATTGAGAGCTCTTTGCCTCATCTTATTCTATGTCATTCTATCTTGTAACGAGGTAGCATGTGTGGACATTTGGCAGTGCCCCAATTCGGGTTTCCTTCTTTAATACTC